>RCUC01134401.1:0-51989 GCA_003697995.1 Taxidea taxus jeffersonii
TTTAAAAAAAAAAGAAAACTCGAATTCCAAGAATTCTAAACACCGTATACAAACAATTATAGTTTTTCCTCATTTGGTTTCTCTCTCTACTATACTTCGGACAGTATTCTCACAGTTGTCATTATCATCATTATTTTCATTACTCATCAAATGAGCCGTGTTGCATGCTCAAGTAGGAGCCAAGAGAACTTTTTGCCAAATTTTTGTTCTGTGATCAGTTTGAAATGGCTTACTGTTAATGGTCCTGACTGAGAGAGATTAACAATGTCTTAAGGCAAAATGTTATTTATTAACCTATTCTTTTAAAAAAAAGAAAGGAAAAGCTTTATTCCCATAGAAATGTGTTACTTTTTACTCAAGCATATCCTTTTATTTAGCTTTTTAGCCTAACAACATTATTTTCAAAATATACCCCCTTTCCCAGCAATGTCAGAGTATTCAAATACCACAGGGACTTTACTAAATGCATTTAACTGAAGTGAGCATGCCAAGGGAACACTTTTGTTTCATAATGAAAAAAAAAAATCAAAACCAGTTTCCCAATTTCCAAGGTCCCAATTTCCCTGTAAGTATATCATTTGAAAGATAAGTTTTCAGTTGTTATAAAATATTTCAAGAAACTTACCAAAGCCATTCTTTGACATAAGAAAAATTGGATTTATCTTATTTATCTTAATTCACGTAGCAAGAATTTTTAACCAGGGAAACACAGGCTACCAAGGAGACCATGGACAGAATTCAGAAGGTCTGTGAACATATATGAATAAAATTATATCCTTGCTTTCCCACCAACCTGATTTAACCTTTACTTCAATTATGAATGGAGACAACATATGCTAGTATTGTTAGCAGAATCTGTGGTTTTATCATCAGCAGAAATCAAGATATTTTTATATTATATTAAAGGTGTTGCAAATAGCTCAAAACCACATTTATGTTCACCACTACGTCAAAATTATATTAATAATTAGGTAATAATAGATCTTATTGTTAAATGTATTAAAGAAGGGTATAGATTACAATTCACAAGTTTGGTTTTATTATATCTTGAGAATTACATTTAAACATAATAGGTTTCTTTTTGTATTTATATTTAAACATATAGAGAATGATTTTTATAATTACATTTAAACATATTAGGTTTCCTCTAATCTTGGGTATCTCACTTTCACTGTTCAAAAAAGGGGTCTACAGGTCTCACCGGGTGCCTCAAGAGGTCCATGGTACAAAAATGCTAAAGAACCTTTGCTGACCAGAAAGATATTTTCTGGCATAAAATGCTTGTTGAACTTCTTAAGATAGACAAGAATAACATCACATTTAGAAAAATGAAATTTGATGAGTCACTGACTAAAAACTTTGTGTGGGCAGCCCTACGAAAAACTAAAATAAGCATCTCTGAAGCAGTTTTCCTTTTCTCTCTAAGCACAATGCCTTTATTCTGCCTGTGCTCAGGTTACCCAGGATCTGCTCGGATAGCGAGTACTTTCCCCTCCTTTCCTGGCAATTCTCAAATGTTGAGACTTTTTCCCAGTACTCTGTTAAAACGAGCTCGTTGTTATAAGTATAAAGAACTGATAAGTATGTTAATGTTCAATATTACTAGAAAATAATTTGCACTTAACCAGCTTTATGGAGACAGTGTCTCAACTGATAATGGAAAATTCTTAAATGTGAGGAAAAGAGAGAAGACACCATTTATAATCAGTTAGTTAATAAGCTCAACCTTCTCTATTTACCTGCACTTCAAAAACTCCACAGAAGTTCAAATTCACAAATGTTTAGTCAAATTATTAGGTTTGAGTTACATTAGGGAAATGAATCCTACTCTTTTGCTGAATTAAGAAATAATGAAAATCACAGTAAAGATTTTTTTTTTAATCACACCCATGAGCGACCTTCTGAAAGAAGACATGTTTGGACCAGTATTCCAAAACCCTGATGTTTTCCAAAGCCCATATGTATCTGTCTTCAATCCAATTAAGTTGGTCCTAATTCATGCCCCCTTCTTAGATCTTGCTATTTTAATTAACATATATTCATTTCTGGTGGGGCTAGCTACATATAATATAAAATATCACAAGATAACAAATGATTTAGCCAAGTTTTCTCTCTCTTTCTCTCTCCCTCCCTACCTCCCTTCCCTACCTTATCCTTCCATATTCCATGGTAACCAGTTGATGGGTAGAGGAAAATTTTAAGACACAAATTTTTAAGTTGAAATTGGATAGTTAAAAAAAAAAAATTGCATTCAGAGCTCTCTCCCAACCCTAAGAGAAATGTACTAACTGAGATTCACATTGAAATGGAGGTGGATTCAGACATTTCCTGATTTATTATATTTAACTCCTTTTAGACTCAAAGCAAGAAAACAAGGAGTCCACCTCCATTTCATAGTCTGTTAGCACATTTCACAAGGAAGGGGAGAAATGATTGAAAAGTTAGAATTTGTAGCAATTCTAATTATGTGGAATGCTGAAATAAGATTAGCAACCATTTTAATGCTGCGAAGTACACAACATCCTCAGAAACAGAGTTAAGAAAAGTCTTGGCACCAAAGATTCAAGAGTGTAGGTCTCTTCCCAACTAGTTTATTATAATAAGATTTAAATTTAGTACATAGTACAGAGCAAACTTCAAAATGGTTGATTCTCTTTTGCAAGAGAATATATCTTTGACTTTTCTGCAAATTAAGAATTTTGAGGGCAAAAAACAAGCACCACTAAAGTATGAGAATCACATATATTCTGATGTCCTCAGCAATCAGAACTGCAATGTCATCTGTAGGATGAACGTTTCATTATTCCATCTGGTCATATCCAGGGCCCCTCTGTTTATAGTCTACATCACTGCAAAGTTTCCCATATATCTATGATCAATATAACATCAAGAAGATGCATTAGATAAATATAAACATCTTCGCAGATAAGTGAATCCCAGTGTGAACTGTACTATCTTTAAAAAAATACAAATTAATATGACTTACTTCTATGAGGGAAAAAAAATTATTCACCTCACTTGGCTCTTTCATATAGTTTCTGTTCTTACCCTCCCCAAATATCTTTTGGCTGCCAAGTTGTATTTCCGTAAAAGCCTTTGGACTATTTAAATGAAATTACACTTAAAGTTACTTGCAAGGTCAGAGAACAGGTCCTCATATTTTGGCAAAATCTCTGCCATTTGTTCAATTAACTCACTGATGATCTGAAAATAAATCTGGCATTAGAGAGAGAAAGTTACATAATGTCCACCTATGTGACAAGCAGCTGAACAGTATTAGCTCTCTTTGAGAGCCCAGAGAGCTCCAAAGCCATAATGAAATATAAGCCCCTACCTGAGGATGGGGTGGAGACAGGCAGAGGTGGCAGTTAAACAAGTCAATAAAATTGTTTGGTTAGTGGAATCTGTAGGTTAAAATTAGGGTCAGGGCTGAGATTGAGTTCCTCCCTAAATTTTGCGCCTTGGGTACCTTGCTTTCTATATCTAGACCCAGTTTAAGTAGATTGATCATCTCAATCACATTTGATATTATGATACCTAGAATATAAAAAGGCAGTATTTTCCTAAGAATGGTTTATAGCCCTGATTCAGAAGTACCTGGAAAGCCTGGTAAAACTGAGATTTTTTTATACCCACCCTTTACCTACTGAGATAGATGTTCAGAGAATGAAGTCTGATAATCTTCATTTATAATCACTATACCCATACTTTACCTACTGAGAGAGAAGTTCAGAGAATGAAGTCTGATAATCTTATTTATAATCACTTGGGGATGATTCTGATGCATTCTAAAGTAGGTCCTCATATGCAGAAGAACAAAGCTGGACCCCTAACTACTACACCATACATGAAAAATCAACTAAAAATTAACTTGAATGTGAAACCTGAAACCATAAATTTCCTAGAAGAAAAGAGGGGCTAAACAAGCTCCTTAACATATATTTTGGTGATGATAATTTTGGATTTGACACCAAAACCAAAGGCAACAAAAGCAAAAATCAGTAAAAAGGACTGCATCTAACTAAAATGCTTCTACACAGCAAAGAAAAGCATCAACAAAATGAAAATAAAACTATTGGAACAGGAGAAAATATCTGTCAATCTTATATCTGATAAGCAGATAGTATCTTAAATATATAAAGAATTCTAACAACCCAACAGCAAAAAAGCATAATAATACAAAAACAAATGAACAAACAAACAGAAAAAGAGATGAACAAAAAAAAAACAGACCCTTAAATATAGAGAACAAAATGGTGATTGCCAGATAGGAGGTTAGGGGGTATGGGGGAAATAGATAAAGAGCAGTATGTATTTATTTTGATGAGCACTGAGAAATGTATAAAATTGTTCAATCATTATTTGGTACAGCTGAAACTAATAAAATACATTATGTTAGTTATTCTTGAATAAAAATAAGTAATTAGTTAAAATGAATTAAAAATGAAGAGAGGTATTGAATGGACATTTTCCCAAAGATATACAGATGGCCAATAGGTACATGAAAAGTTGCTCAATATCACTAAGCATGAGAGAAATGCAAATCAAAACCACAATAATACATTACCTTACACTTGTTACAATGGCTATCATCCAAAAAGATAAAAGATAACAAATGTCAGTGATGATGTGGAGAAAAGGGAAACCTTGTGCACTACAGATGAATACAAACTGGTGCAGCCATTATGGAAAACAGTACAGAGGTTTCTCAAAAAATTAAAAATAGAACTACCATACGATGCAGTAATTTCACTTCTCTTCTGGGTATATATACAAAGAAAATGAAAACATAATATCAAAAAGATTTCTGCTTTCCCATGTTCATCATGTATTATTCACAATAGCTAAGTTATGGAAATTACCTAAATGTCTGTCAATGGATGAATGGATAAAGAAGATAAACACACATGCGCATATGCACAATTTAATGTTATTCAGCTATGAGAAAGAAGGAAAGTGCTATTTGCAACAACATGGATAGATCTTAGAGGCATTATGCTAAGTGAAATAAACCAAAGAAAGACAAATACTGCATGGTATCACTTATGTGAAACTCTTTTTAAGTCAGACTCACAGAGTACAAAATTGGTTGCCAGGGCCTAGGAAGTAGGGAAATAGGGAGAAGTTGGCACAGATTTTCAGCTGTAAGATAAATAAATTCTGATGATTTAGTGTAAAACATGATAACTATAGTTAACAGTACTGTATAACTGAAATTTGCTGTAAGATTTGAACTTAAATATTCTTACCCCAAAAACATAAAATAAAGTAAATCCTCAAGTTTTTGCTATAAAACTGGATGACCAATTGAATAAACAGAAGGAAGTGAGACCTAGGCAGTGGTATGGGAGTTCTCTTATACTCTGTGACATTTCCTTGAGCTAAAAGAAAAATAAGGCAGAAAAACAAAGAATATCTGCACATGAATTTACTAATTTACTAATTCATATAATTTACCATTGTTGCTTTTCCTAATATAATATAGTCTAACAACTTCAAATAATTTTATGTAGATATATTAAATTTAATCCTAAATCCAGTAATACTATTGTGTGCTAGATAATAGCAAATACTGCTATTTGCTCAGGTAGTTAAATTAAGAATAATAACTGAACTTCTTAAATTTATTGTGTTTTGGTCCCCAATATCTTACAAGCCTGTTCATCTAGAATGTTACTAGATTAGCAGAATACATACTCTTAAAAACTTAAAGGATCTTCTGAGGAATCATTTATTTCCTTAAAATAAGGTCACAAAAAGAAAGTCACCAAATAGAATACAAGTTTCATATTATTCCATAGAAAGTACTGGATTATAGTATTTCCCTGCAGGACAAAAGGTTATTTTTTTTTTAATCAACCTGAAGAGAAGAAATACTTCTATTTAAGAAGCTGGCATATAATAGGGACTGGCACTAGATTTCTGATTGTGAAATACACCTATCTTTGTATTTTATAGGTTCATATCTTGCTGCTATGAACGGAAGCTTTATGTTTTTCAGTCTTGAATTCATTTTTGTTTTTTATATAATATACAACTCCTATGGGGCCAACAAAGCCAAACTTAATAGATACTCTCTGTTATCCCATTTATTACAACAATGATTATGATATGAAGACATATTTTGGTGCTAACAAAGCCATATTACAGGCTTCATAGCTAAAGTGGCAGAGCAGAATGGCCCACCAAGGTATAGTTTTGAGAAAATATTGCTGCAGAATGTTCAGCTAGGGAAAAAGAGTGTTTTTACGTGTTAGTTGAACATTGGTTACAGTACTTTGGGGGATTTCTGGATGGTGTTTTAAAATTTGGGGCTTCTAAGAATGAGGCAAAAGCCTTTTCGATGTTTTCTAGGAAGAAAAGCCTAGTTTAAAGTGCAGTAACCAGGAGACAGATTCTAAGAAAGGGTTAATCTTCAGCCTTTCTTACACAGTCACTAGTACCAGATCCCAGTCTCACCAGCCTTGGCCCTTTACCCAGAGGTAGAATGAGAAGACAATAAGGTTATCAAAACCCAGACTGATAAAATCAAGAAACTGGACAATCCAAGCACGGCAACTTTCAAGCAATGGAAGTATGAGTTTAATGTACATAAGAAATAAATAATTCACAGGGCATGTTACTAAAATAGTTCTTTGATTCTTTTAGAGGATTCCTCCAGGTAACCTCTTTAGTAAGACTGAAGTATAAAACAATGTTTTCCATAGTAGGGCTATGAACTACCTGCATGAAATCACTTGAAAACCCGTTTAAAGTGATACATTCAAAAATTGATTCCTCTCTGTCTCTCAAGTCTGCCTTCCTGTGTTGACACCATCTTCAGGAAGGCTCTCTCCTGAGATGTCACAGAGAACTCTAAGTTTCTATAGTATTGACAATAAGGAAAACAAACCTGCGTCCCAGTCTTTACCAGATTATATCCTGTTGGTCTGAATTGTATCCATTGAGGATTCTAGCACTAGTCACTGTAAAGAAAAAAAAGGATAAAATATAGCAAGGCTTGGATTGTTTGTATAACCATGGTGCCAAGTTTTCTGGCCTAATCAAGATGTTAAGTCACTCTCACCTAAAGTTCAGAATATGGTAGGACTGGTTACCCTTCAAAATCAGGCAATAGCTACTAAAAGATAAGAACTAGATATAGGCCTGACAAAAATAAATACCTTTTACAACACACTTTATATATGCTCATTTAATTACTTTTTAGACTATTTATATATTTATTAGTAACTTTCTTGCTCCAAGAAAGATTTAAGATCAACAACTGTTACTTTAAAAACCCACACATGAAGAAAAAGAAGAGCTCTCCACATTACAGTGAACATTTTTTTAACCGTTATATGGAAAAGTGAAGACTACTTAATACTTTTTTTAAAGATTTTATTTATTTATTTATCAGAGAGAGCGAGCAAGCACAGGCAGACAGAATGGCAGGCAGAAGCAGAGGGGGAAGCAGGCTCCCTGCTGAGCAAGGACCCCCCCCCCACCAAATGTGGGACTCAATCCCAGGACACTGGGATCATGACCTGAGCCGAAGGCAGCCGCTTAACCAACTGAGCCACCCAGGTGTCCCAAGACTACTTAATTCTTAAGCTACTTTATTAAGGTATGATTGACATGTAAAAATCTGTACATATTTAATGTATCCAACACATGAGTTTGGGGATAAGTATACACCATGAAACCATCACCAATATCAAGACCATAAATATATCCATGAACTCCCAAACTTACCCTCCACCCTCTTCACTATTATTATTATTATTATTATTATTATTATTATTATTACTTTTATTTTTATTGTCTATGTGTGGTAAGAACACTTAACATAGATCTACACTGATAGGTTTGGAAGACATTGTGCTCAGTGAAATAAGCTAGACTCAGAAAAACAAATGATATATGATCTCACTTATACATGGAATCTAAAATAATCAAATGCATAGAAGCAGAGAGTATATTGGTGGTTCTTATGATGGGGGGGGGTGAGGAGGTGATGGTCAAAGGTTACCACGTGTCAAACACAGAAGATAAATAAGTTCTGGAGATCTACTATATATAGCACAGATCCTATAGCTAAACATACTATATTGTATGCTTAACATTTGCTAAGAGGCTTGCTCATTTACCTATCATATTATTAATAAAAGCAGAAACCCCAAGGAGGTACTCTTAAAATTCTAAATTGTTCTCATAATTTTTGTTCTTATTCTGTATTTTTTAAAATTTCATTTATTTCTGCACTACGCTAACTCTCATTTTTCTTCTGTGTAGTTTGGCCTTCCCATGATCTTCACATAGGCTTAGATGGTTTAGTAAACCACACTAAGAACATATAATAAACTATTAAGTATATTATATGAACCTAGAACTGCATTTAGCTACCGTATTAGAGACCTGAAATAATAGTAGCTTGAGCAAGATAAACTTTTATTTTCTTTTATTATGGAGTACACAAGAGATAGGCCAGCCAAGGTTAGTATGAAAGATACATAATATTCTCATTATCTTAGGCTCCTCCCATCTTACTGTCCCATCCTCCTTAACATGTGGCCTTTATTCTCAAAGTTGTTTCAATGAAAAGAGAGAAGATACAACTGCAGCCATCATGTCTCCAAGGCAGGCGGATGAATAGGAAACGGGAAAGGACAGACAGGGTGCATCTCCCTGCCAAGATGCCCCCTTTTCAAAATTTTTTGAAATCTCTACCAAATATCTTCCACTTACATGTCATAGTCATTTTTATCTGTAGAATATCTGTAGAAGGAGCTAGAAATGGCAGGGTTTTGTTTTGTTTTTCTCTTTTGAGCAGGCCCTCACCTATCTCACAATTCACTGGACTATTAATAACAAAGAAAGAAAAAATGGATTTTAAGTAGACAATTTATAATTTTCACCACAAGTGAATACCAATGTATTCTTGAGAAACTGCAAAATTAAATCTCAGACTCTAGAGCAATTAATTGTTTAAGAAACTTTCAGTACAAAAACAACCAGAAAATAATTAACAAATAACAGTAAGTACACATCTATCAATAATTACTGTAAATTTAAATAGACTAGCTGCTCCAATCAAAAGACACAGGGTGGCTGAATGGATAAAAATACATGACTGATCAGTATGCTGCCTATAAAATACTCACTTCATAACTAAAGGCACACAGACTGAAAGTGAAGGGATGGAAAAAGATATGCCATGCAAAGGGAAATTAAAAAAGAAAGCTGGGGTAGCAATACACATATAAGACAAAGTAGACTTTAAAACAAAGACTATAATAAAAGACAAAGAAGGGCATTACATAATGATAAAGAGAGCAATCCAAAAATAGGATGTAGCATTTGTAAATGCTTATGTGCCCAGAATAACTATATAAAGCACCTAACTATAGAAAGCAAACATAAGTAGACAAAGGGGAGAAACTAACAATAACATAATATAACATAACATAACCAGTTGGGAACCTTTAACACTCCACTTACATCAGTGGATAGATCATCCAAACAGTAACTCATTAGGGAAACACTGGCCTTAAACATTAGACCAGATGGACTTAATAAGATATATATGGAACATTTCAATCAAAAACTGCAGAATATACTCTCTTCTCAAGTACTCATGGAATATTTTCCATAAAAGATCACAAGTTAGACCACAAAACAAGTCTTAGTAAATCCAAGCCTGGAGCAGCTGGTGGTTCATTCGGTTAAGTGTCCAACTCCAGATTTTGGTTCAGGTCATGATCTCAGGGTTTTGAGATTGAGTCCTATATCAGACTCTGTTCTGGATATGGAGCCTGCTTGGAATTATTTCTCTCCCTCTCCATCTGCCTTTTCCCTCCACTCATGCTCTCTCTCTTTCAAAAGGAAATAAATAAATATATAAATAAATACATACATAAAGCCAAGAAACTGAAATCATATCAAATATCTTTCCTGACAACAATAGTATAAAACCAGAAAGGAATTATAGGAAGAAAACTGGGGGGGAAAACACAAATTCATGGAGATAAACATGGTATTAAACAACCAGTGGGTTCATGAAGGAATTTTTTTTAAAAATGCCTTGAGACAAAAGAAAGTGGAAACATAACTTTCCAAAATCTGTGGGATGCAGTGAGAGTTCTAAGAGGGAACTTCATAGAGAAGTTCTTGAGGCCTACCTCAAGAAACAAGAAAAATGCTAAATAAACAATTTAACTATTTAGCTAAAAGAGCTAGCAGAAGAACAACAAAGCCTAAATTTAGTAAGAGGAAGGAAATAAGAAAGAATGGAAATAAATGAGACTTAAAATTATAAATAAAAAAGATTGACAAAACTAAAGCTTGTTCTTTTAAAAGATAAACAATATCAATAAGCCTCTAGCCAAACTCATCAAGAAAAAAAGAGAGGGTATACAAAAAAATAATAATAATCAGAAATAAAAGAAGAGAAGCTACAACTGACACCACAGAAATACAAATATCATAAGAGACTATAATGAACAGCTACATCCCAACAAATTGAAAAACCTAGAAGAAATGAAAAAATTCCTAGAAACATACAATCTTCCAGACTGAATTATAAAGAAACAAAAAACCTGAATAGACCACTTACAAGTAATGAAACTGAATTAATTTTAAAATGTAAAAAACAGAAATCTAGGACCAGACAGCTTCACAGGTGAAATCTACCTAACATATAAAAAGAATTAATACTGGGAGGAGGAGCAAGATAGTGGAGAAGGAGGGGGAGACCTAAGACCATCAGGTCCCAGGAGTTCAGCTAGATACTTATCAAACCATTTTGAACACCTACAAACTCAACAGAGGATAAAAGACAAGAGCTGCAATTCTAGGAACAGAAAAGCGGCCACTTTCTGGAAGGTAGTATGTGCAGAGAAGTGAATCTGAGGTGACAAACAGGAAGATAGACTGCACGGGGAGGGACCTGTTCCTGGCAAGTGAGAGAGCAGTGGAGCACAAAATCAGAACTTTTAGAAGTCTGTTCCACTGAGGGACATCACTCCAGAGGCTAAGTAAGGGTGGAGCCCTCATGGGGACAGTGTGGTCTCAGGACCCACGGGGTCACAGAAAGACCCAGGGGTGCCTGAGTGTTGCAGAGTCCCCAGGTATTGGAGTAGGGAAGCCAGCTGTAGAGACAGAACCAAAGAGGAGGCTCTCACCTTAGAGTTACCTTAAACCATGATCCAAGGCACAGCCCGGCCTGGCTACTACTCTTTGAGCAGGTACCCACAAGTGGTAGATCTGGGGAGACTCCCTCCTTTGGTGCAAGAACATGCTGCAGGAATCTGGTGGGTTTGCAGACTCCAAACAGGGCCATGTGCTAGAGATAGAAACACACGGTCACAGACTCTGTGAGCACACTGTGGCCAGACACCAGGGAGACAGAAGTGATTGCTTTTCTCTAAGGGTGCACTGAGGAATGGGGCCCCAAGCTATCAGTTCTTCCAGGCCAGAGATTGGGAGGTGGCCATTTTCATTCCCATCCTCCAAATCTGTATGGAAAGCATTCAGGGAACAAAAGTTCCCCAGAGCAAACCGGAGCAGATTACTTAGCCTGGCCTCTAGCAAGGGCAGGACAATTCCACCTTGGGCAAAGACATTTGAGAATCACCACAACAGGCCCCGCCCCCATAAGATCAGCAAGAACAGCCAGCCAAGAGCAAGTTCATTGTTGCAGAACTCCAGAGCTAGGGGATTGTAGCACATCGAATTCATGGCTTTTTTCCCATGATTCTTTAATCTTTCAAAGTTACATTTTTTAATTTTATTTTTTTCTTATTCTATTTTTTAAATTTTTCTTCTTTCCTATTTTAACATTTTTTAACTATTATATCTTCTCAATACCTTTTTAAAAATCTTTCTTAATATTCATTGCTATAGTCATATTCTATCCCTTCATTATATTTAGCCTTATTTTTTTTGTATATGTAAAGGTTTTTCTTTCTTTAAAATTTTGGGATACAAAGGGGCACCTGGGTGGCTCAATGGGTTAAAGCCTCTGCCTTCAGCTCAGGTCATGATCCCAGGGTGCTGAGATCAAGCCCCACATCAGGCTCTCTGCTCAGTGGGGAGCCTGCTTCCCTCTCTCTCTGCCTGCCTCTCTGCCTACTTGTGATCACTGTCAAATAAATAAATAAAATCTTTTTAAAAATAAAATAAAATAAAATTTTGGGATACAGTTTCCTTGAACAGATCAAACTATACCCTCAATCTACTGCATGGCTTTGTTCTAGACAACATTCTGATTACATCATTTCCTTTTCTTTCTTTTTCTTTTTTTCAACCAACTTCTTATCAGTTCCTTTTTTAGAATCTTTTTAAATTTTCATCTTTACAGGCATATTCCATCTCTTAATCATCTTTACTGTTATTTATATATATATATATATATATATAAGTTATTTTTTTCTTTAAAATTTTGGGAGGCAGTTTCTTCTAACAGACAAAATATAGCCAAAATCAAGTGTGTGGCTCGGTTCTATTCATTAGTCATATATATGTGTATATATATACACATATATATAATTTATTTTTATTTTTATTTTTATATATTTCCCTCTGTTTTCTTTTCCCCCTAAGTTTCAGGCCTCTTCCGATTTCGTTAGTGTATATTTTTCTGGGGTCATTGCTACCCTTGTAATATTCTGTTCTCTCATTCATCTATTCTTATCTGAATAAAATGACAAAGCAGAAAAACTCACCACAAAAAAAAAATAAATAAATAAAGAACAAGAGGCAATACTAATGGCCTAATGGCTAGGGATCTAACCAATATGGATATTAGTAATATGTCAGAACTAGAGTTCAGAATGACTATTCTCAAGGTGCTAGCTGGGCTCAAAAAAGCATGGAAGATACTAGAAAATCCCTTTCTGGAGAAATAAAAGAACTAAAAATCTAACCAAGTTAAAATTTTTTTTAAAAAACCTATTACTGAGGTGGAATAAAAAATGGAGGCTCTTACTGTTAAGATACATGAGGCAGAAGACAGAATTAGTGGTATAGAAGGCCAAATGATGGAGAATAAAGAAGCTGAGCAAAAGAGGGACTAACAACTACTGCAACACGAGAGGAGAATTTTAGAGATAAGTGATACCATAAGATGAAACAATATTAGAATAATTGGCATCCCAAAGGAAGAAAAAGAGAGAAGGGGGCAGAAGGTATAATAGAGCAAATTATAGCCAAAAATTTCCCTAATTTAGCAAAGGGAGCAAGCATCAAAATCCAGAAGGCACAGAGAACCCCCCTCAAAATCAAGAAAAAGAGGTTCACACCCCATCATCTAATAGTAAAACTTACAAGTCTCACTGACAAAGAAAAAATCCTAAAAGCAGCTTGGGACAAGAGTCCTGAAAAACATACAATGGTAGAAATATTAGATTGGCAGCACACCTATCCACAGAGACCTGGCAGGCCAGAAAGGACTGGCATGATATATTCAGAGCACTAAACAAACAAATAAACAAACAAACAAAATACAGCCAAGAATACTATATCCAACTAAAATGCCATTGAAAATAGAAGGAGAGATAAAAAGCTTACAGGACATACAAAAACTAAAAGAATGTGTAAATACCAAACCAGCCCTACAGGAAATATTGAAGGCAGTCCTCTAAGCAAAGAGAAAGCCTAAAAGTAACAAACCAGAAAGGAACAGAGACAATACGGAGTTAACAGTCATGTTACAGGCAATACAATGGCACTAAATTCATATCTATCAATAGTTACCCTGAATGTAAATGGGCTATATGCCCCAATCAAAAAACACAGGGTATCAGAATGGTTAAAAAAAACAAGACTCATTGATATGCAAACTTCAAGAAACTCATTTTAGAACCAAAGACACCTCCAGATTTAAGATGAGAAGGTGGAAAACAATTTACCATGTTAACCGACATTAAAAAAAGCTTGGGTGGCAATCCATAGATCAGACAATTTAAATTTCAAGTGAAAGACTATAATAAGAGATGAGGAAGACACTATATCATACCTAAAGGGTATGTCCAACAACAAGATCTAACAAATTTAAATATCTATGCTCCTAACATGGGAGCAGCCAATTATATAAATCAATTAATAACAAAAACCAAAGAAACACATCAACCATAATAAAATAATAGTAGGGGACTTTAACACTCCCCTCACTGAAACGGACAGATCATCCAAGCAAAAGATCAACAAGGAAATGAAGGCTTTAAAGGACACACTGGACCAGATGGACATCATAGATATATTCAGAACATTCCATCCCAAAGCAACAGAATACACATTCTTCTCTAGCTCACATGGAACCTTCTCTAGAATAGATCCCATCCTGGGTCAGAAATCAGGTGTCAACCAGTATCAAAAGACTGCGATCATTCCCTGCATATTTTCAGACCACAATGTTTTGAAACTAGAACCCAACCACAAGAGGAAAGTTGGAAAGAACACAAATACATGGAGGCTAAAGAGCATCCCCCTAAAGAATGAATGGGTCAACTGGGAAATTAAGAAAGAAGTGAAAAAAATTCATGGAAACAAATGAAAATGAAAACACAACTGTTCAAATCTTTGGAACACAGGAAAGATGGTCCTGAGAGGAAAGTATATAGCGATACAAGCCTTTCTCAAGAAACAAGAAAGGTCTCAAGTAAACAACCTAACCCTACACCTAGAGGAGCTGGAGAAAGAACAGCAAAGAAAGCCTAAACCCAGCAGAAGAAAAATCATAAAGATCAGAGAAGAAATCAATGAAATAGAAACCAAAAGAACAGTAGAACAGATCAATGAAACTAGGAGCTGGTTCTTTGAAACAGTTAATCACATTGATAAACTCCTGGCCAGACTTATTAAAAAGAAAAGAGAAAGGACCCAAATTAATAAAATCATGAATGAAAGAGGAGACATGACAACCAACACCAAAGAAATACAAACAATTACAAGAACATATTATGAGCAATTATACACCAGCAAATTTAACAATGTGGAAGAAATGGATGCATTCCTAGAGAATATAAACTACCACAACTGAACCAGGAAGAAATAGAAAACCTGAACAGACCCAAAACCAGTAAGGAAATTGAAACAGTCATCAAAAATCTCCCAAGAAGCAAGAGCCCAGAGCCAGACAGCTTCCCAGGGGAATTCTACCAAACAGTTAAAGAAGAAATAATACCTATTCTTCTGAAACTGCTCCAAAAAATAGAAATGGAAGGAAAACTTCTAAACATTTTATGAGGCCAGCATTACCTTGATCCTAAAACCAGACAAAGACTCTATAAAAAATGAGAATTGTAGACCAATATCCTCGATGAACACAGATGTGAAAATTCTCACCAAAATACTAGCCTATATGATCCAACAGTACATTAAAAGGAATTATTCACCACGACCAAGTGGGATTTATTCCTGGCTACACGGTTGGTTCAGCATCCGCAAATCAATCAATGTGATACAATACATTAATAAAAGAAAGAACAGGAATCATATGATACTCTCAATAGATGCTGAAAAAGCACTTAACAAAGTACAGCATCCTTTCTTGATCAAAACTCTTCTCACTGTAGGGATAGAGGGTACATACCTCAATATCATCAAAGCCATCTATGAAAAACCCACAGCAAATATCATTCTCAATGGGGAAAAACTGAGAGCTTTTCCCTTAAGGTCAGGAACATGGCAGGGATGTCCACTATCACCACTGCTATTCAACATAGTAATAGAAGTATTAGCCTCAGCAATAAGACAACAAAAAAAAAAAATTAAAGGCATCCAAATCGGCAAAGAAGAAGTCAAACTCTCACTCTTTGCAGATGATATGATATTTTATGTGGAAAACCCAAATGACTCCACTCCAAATCTGCTAGAACTCATATGGGAATTCAGTAAAGTGTCAGGATATAAAATCAATGCTCAGAAATCGGTTGCACTTCTATACACCAACAGCAAGACAGAAGAGTGAGAAATTAAGGAGTCAATCCCATTTACAATTGCACCCAAAACTATAAGATACCTAGGAATAAACCAAACCAAAGACGCACAGAATCTGTAGTCAGGAAAACTATAAAGTACTCATGAAAGAAATTGAGGAAGACACAAAGAAATGGAAAACCATTCCATGATCATGGATTGGAAGAACAAATATTGTGAAAATGTCTATGCTACCTAAAGTAATCTACACATTTAATGCAATTGCTATCAAAATGCCATCAATTTTCTTCAAAGAAATGAAACAAATAATCCTAAGATTTATATGGAACCAGAAAAGACCCTGAATAACTAGAGTAATGTTGAAAAAGAAAGCCAAAGTTGGCAGAATCACAATTCCAGACATTGAGCTCTATTACAAGGCTGTCATCATCAAGACAGTATGGTACTGGCACCAAAACATATACACAGATCAATGAAATAGAATAGAAAGCCCAGAAATGGACCCTCAACTCTATCGTGAACTAATCTTTGACAAAGCAGGAAAGAATGTCCAATGGAAAAAAGACAGTCTTTTCAACAAATGTTGTTGGGAAAAATGGACAGCCACATGCAGAAGAATAAAACTGGCCCATTTCCTTACACCACACACAAAAATAGACTCAAAATGAATGAAAACCTCAATGTGAGACAGAAATCCATCAAAATCCTTGAGAAGAACACAGGCAGCAACCTCTTCAATTCAGCTGCAGCAACTTCTTCCTAGGCACATCACCAAAGGAAGGGAAACAAGGGCAAAAATGAATTATTGGGACTTCATCAAGATCAAAAGCTTTTGCACATCAAAGGAAACAGTCAACTAAACCAAAAGACAACCAACAGAATGGGAGAAGATATTCGCAAATGGTTAAGTGTCTGCCGTAGGCTCAGGTCAAGACCCCAGGGTCCTGGGATGGAGCCCCACATCAGGCTCCCTGCTCAGTGGGGGCCTGCTTCTCCCTCTCCCACTCCCCCTGCTTGTGTTCCCTCTCTCACTGTGTCTCTCTCTGTCAAATAAATAAAATAATATCTTTTAAAAAATAATTTTAAAAATAACCCCTAAGGACTTGAACAAAAAAAAAAAAAAAAACTGCTAGAACAAGTGAATTCAATAGTCACAGGATACAAAATTAATATACAGAAATAGGTTGTGTTTCTATACACTAATAATGAGCTATCAGAAAGAGAAATTAAGAAAACAATCACATATGCAATTGCCTAAAAAAGAATAAAGTACCTAGGAATAAGTTTAACCAGAGATGAAAGACCTGTACTCTGAAAACTATAAGACAATGATTAAAGAAATTGAAGATGACACAAATAAATGGAAAGATATATAATGCTCATGGATTGGAAGAATTAATATTGTTAAAATGTCCATACTACCCAAAGCAGTCTACAGATTCCATGCCAACCCCCTGAAATACCAATGGCATTTTCTAGAGAACTACAACAAAGAACCCTGAAATTTGTATGGAACCACAAAGACCCTGAAGAGCAATCTTGAAAAAGAAGAACAAGGCTGGAGGTATCATATTTCCTAATTTCAAATTATACTACAAACTATCATCATCAAAACCGTATGGTTCTGGCATGAAAACATACACATAAATCAATGCAAGAGAGCAGAGAGCTCAGAAATAAACTTATTCATATATGGACAATAAACCTATGACAAAGGAGACAAAAATATACATTGGGGAAAGACAGTCTTTACAATAAATAGTATTGGGAAAACAGGAGACTACATGCAGAAGAATGAAACTGGACCACTATCTTACACAACATAAAAAATAAATTCAAAATGGATTAAAACTTGAATGTAAGACCTGATACCATAAAACTCCTAGAAAAAAAAACAGTCAGTAAGGTCTTTGACATTGTCTTAGCAATATCCCCCCTCACCCCCAACAAGTCTTCTCACGCAAGGGAAACAAAAGCTAATACAAATGGGATTACATCAAACTAAAAAGCTTTTGCACAGTGAAGGAAGCCATCAACAAAACGAAAAGGCAACCAACTGAATGGAAGAAGAGTTCTGCAAATCATACACCCAGTAAAGAGTTAATATCCAATATATATAAAGAATTTGCACAACTTAGCATTAAACAAAAAACCTGATTAAAAAATAGTTGACTTGAATAGACCTTTTTCCAAAGATGACACAGAAATGGCCAGTGAGGCACATGAAAAGATATTCAACACCATCAGGGAATGTAAATCAAAAACATAATGTAGTATCACCTCACAACTGTTAGATTGACTATTATCAAAAAGACAAAAAATAATTATTGATGAGGATGTAGAGAAAAGGAAACTGAAGTAACATTATTGGTGGGAGTATAAAGTGGTACAGCCACTATGGAAAACAGTATGGTGAGTCCTCAAAAAAATAAAAATAAAACTACCAAACAACCAAGCAATTAAACCTCTGGATTTTTACCTAAAGAAAATGAAAACGCCAATTCAAAGAGATATATGCACCCCTATATTCATTGAGCATTATTTACAATAAACAAAATAGGGAAGCAACTTAAGTGTCTACTGATAGACGAATGGATAAAGAAATCATGGTACAGACACAAAGCAATATTACTCAACCATAAAAAGGAATGAAACCTTGCCATTTGCAATAACATGAATGGACCTAGAGGGTATCATGCTAAGTGAAATAAGTCAGAGAATAATAAATACTGCATGACTTCACTCATATATGAAATATGAGAAACAAAACAAGAGCAACAACAACAAAGACCAGAAATAGAAGACTCAGACAAGGGAAACAAATTGTTGGTTACCAGAGCAGAAAAGGGTTGGTGGGTAGGCAAAATAAGTGAAGGAGATTAAGAGATAGAAACTCCCAGTTATAAAATAAGTAAGTCATGGGGATGTAATGTAGCATAGGGAATACAGTCAATAATATGGTAATAACTTTGTATGGTGACAGATGGTAACTACATTTATCATGGGAATCATTTCATAATATATAAAAATATCAAATCACTCTAGTAACACTTGAAACTAATAGGATATTGTATATCAATTATACTTCAATTTTTAAAAAGAGATAATCAATGAATGTTTGTTACATAAATGAAAATTTACAATCTTAATGTGTATCACCACATATTTGTAAGAGTGGGTTTTGGAATAAATTTTTAAAAATTCAGAATGGTATAAAAATATAAAAGAAAAATAATCCTTATATCTATCACCCAGGCATTACCTAATTTTCTGTTTTTGTTCCAGTTTTTGTATGCCTATATGGTATCTCCATTTCACAAAACATATATTAAAGTAATGAAGTAGTGCATTTCACTATTTCCACTTAAAATAGTGGTAAAGATTATTCCATGTCATTTCAAAATCTTCAAAATAATCATTTAACATCTATTTAATGGTCTATCATTTGTGCATCTTTGCATAACTTTAACCAGTCCCCATTATTTAGTTATGTAAGTAGTTATTTTTTTAATTATTATAGATTATAATCAACCTCTATATTAAACTTGCCTCTATATTTTACTTTCCAGTAAAATTCTTGATAAGGCCTCCCACAAATTAAAATGAAAATCAATTCAATTTTAATTTTATCAGCTTTGATTGGACAATAAACAAGGATGTAACAATAAAAATGTACACAATATGCATTCCCAGTTTCTCCAAGATTCATTAGCCCAAGTCCAAGTCAGATACTTGGCCACTTAGTTTTCTACAACCAGAAGAGAACCCTGAAGAAGATATTCATTTATTCAATGATCTGGGTACCTCAGCTCCCTAACATGCTATTAATTTCATCTCATTGGATCTTAGAACACATTCTTTACCTATGTCCACCAAATTATTTGTATATTTTGCAGGCAGCAGAGGCCATGGAACTTATTAATTTGAAGGAACAGTGGAATGTAAGAAAATACAAGGAAACAACCATTCTCTTGGCATAAACATCCATTTAATGAAGAACAAACTGTAGACTTGCTCACTTAATTCTAAGAATCTCTCTAGTCCCGATTGCTATATTCACAGATACTTTCCAGTCTAGTCACAATTCTTCTACTCTTGCCTCCTTTCCAATCTATTTTAATTAGAAAGTTACTAATACCACCCATGTTTAGTATTGTAAACTGGATGTCCGTGGAAATTAGTCTACTTAAAAGTAGGAGAGAAGCAGGAGAGCTTTGCTAGGCAATGTATCTCAGCAATCAGTATTGTGAAAATGATACTTTCATACAATTTATTTCCTTTTTATTAAAAAAAAAAGTCACAGGATCCTGACATTTCTTTGGATATAAATGTAGTAGGAAAATAAATCAGTATCTTCTCATCTCTTGGCCAAAAGTGGGCAGGAAGTCAGGGGTCTTCTTCCTAGAACTTAAATCTTAAGCAGAAGGATCTACAGATTAAAAGAAACTTGAGTCTAACAAAAGTGCTCTATAGGGGCGCCTGGGTGGTTCAGCAGGTTAAAGCCTTTGCCTTTGGCTCAGGTCATGATCCCAGGGTCCTGGGATCAGGCCTTTCGAGTTGGGCTCTCTGCTCAGCGGGGAGACTGCCTCCCCCCTTCTCTCTCTGCCTTCCTCTCTGCCTACTTGTGATCTCTCTCTGTCAAATAAATAGATAAAATCTTTTTTTTTTTAAGTGCTCTATAAAGACCATCCACTGGGTCCTAGGTGGGTCAGTTGGTTAAGGGTCTGCCTTCAGCACAGGTCATGATCCCAGGGTCCTGAGATCAAGCCCTGTGTCAGGATCCCTGTCCCTGCATCTCCCTCTGCCTCTCCACATGTGGTCATTTTTCAAGTTTATATCATCATACTTTGGTTCAATTTTCTGAACTACTCTGTATCCTTTCAACAGATATCCACTTTGCTTAAGTTTATCATAGTACATTTTATTTGGTTGCAACTAAAGAACCATAATGGATACAGAGAGCAAAGACCAAATGTGATAATAGTACAAATGTCCAAAGTCCCTTTACATTCCTGAGTACAGCAAATGGTGGCAAGATAATACAACCCCAGTACTGAAAGAAAAATAGAGGTTTTTTTCTCTATGGAAAAAGTGTACCATATCTCAAGAAGCTTGATTTATGTATAACTCAAGTCTTCTTCTCTATAGGTCCAGGTATTGCTTCACAGATATTCTTAATGAGTAAATCCTAAATCACAGATATTCTTATGAGTTAATCATGAAAGATTAATCCTAGTCTTATACATACAAGAAAATTTAAAGATTTGAATCAATATACACTGTTTCTAGTCTACCATTTTTAAAATAGTTTTAGGCAGAATACTTAATATTGAAAAGAATTAGATCCCTTGACCAGAACAACAATAAGAAATAAGAGAAAAGATACTCATAGAAGTAATTTTGTTCCTAGAACCCCTGTAGTTTCAATATTTATTACTCTTTATATTGCATATGGCATTTTGCAAAGAGGCAGAAAAAGAAGCCCTTTCCCTAAATGGTCCTCATCTTTGTTCCTCTCCTCCAACAGCTCTAAATTATAATTACTGGAAAATTAAAAGTGGCATTAGTTTAAGGTTATTCCCTTTGAATAAGTGGAGTCAGAAGTTCTTTCTTACTTAATGGATTAAAATGTTCAAGGAGTATTACCAAAGAATAAGCAGCCACCCATGAAGAATAGGAAAGAATATTTAGGGGAAAATGGAATATGATGTAGACAAACTTCTATCATTTTCTTTTCCTACACATCTCTTCTCCCAATCTTCAATTTCATGCATTTATAATACAAGTTTTTCTAGTTCACCTCTATAGAAAAAAAATGAATTAAAAACTTAAAATAGTCTTCATTGATTGCCAGTTATCAATATACTGAAGGGCTTTTAAGGCATCTAATAATTTTTAAAACATAGTTTTCTTTGGTCAATAAAAAAAGTCCACAATGGTATTTGACAATAATATTTTACATTTTACTTACTTAGTTGTACATTTGATTACCCATATCCAAACAGGAAATTGGTATTTCTTTTTTTTTTTAAGATTTTTTATTTATTTATTTGACAGACAGAGATCACAAGTAGGCAGAGAGGCAGAGAGAGAGGAGGAGGAAGCAGGCTGTCCGCAGAGCAGAGAGCCTGATATGGGGCTCGATCCCACGACCCTGGGATCATGACCCGAGCTGAAGGCAGTGGCTTTAACCCACTGAGCCACCCAGGCGCCCCAGGAAATTGGTATTTCTTTCACCAAAGTTTAAAACCTTAT
Organism: Taxidea taxus jeffersonii; assembly: GCA_003697995.1. NCBI lineage: Eukaryota > Metazoa > Chordata > Mammalia > Carnivora > Mustelidae > Taxidea > Taxidea taxus. The sequence continues at coordinate 22,174 of RCUC01134401.1, forward strand.
AGACATTTATTTATAGACATTTATGTCTATAAAATGATAAATGAAGAAATTAAAAGATTTTAGGGATGTTCCAAGAAAGAAATAAAGAACCAGAATCAACCTGAATTGTATCAGGTTGGGAAAGTAATGACTGCTTTATGTTTGCATTTTGGAAGTATAGCATCATGGGTAAGTGAGAGGTTCCTGTTTTATTTATTTGAAATCATGACCTATTTTATACATAGAAAATACTAAATATAACCTTTAAAGTCTGTTAGATATATGGTTTAAACAATGATAAAACAAGTACCTAGCACCCAGAACCCAGTTTAAGCAAAAGAGCCATACAGCTGTTTCTGAAGATCTCTAGATGTTCCTCCCTGAATAAAGCCCCTCCATAGCCCTGAGAAGTAACTCCTGCATTTTCATCATCATTTGATTTTCCATAGACTGACCATACACCTGGGCATATCCCTAATCAAAACCTTGGTCATGCCATTTTTAAGGTTTATTTAGACATTTCCACAGCTTTTTTTTCATCCAGTCATTGCAAATATTGCGTTTTTTGAAATCCATCTATGATCCATTACCAAATAAAAAGATACTGTACACACAAATGAGAATTTAGTTATCCAGTTTTTTAAACAATGGACATCTGGGTTTTCCTCTATTAAGAAAAAAATCCTTAAAAAAGAAAAAATCTTGAGATATAGATTATAGATATTTAGACATAGATATAGATAAATCATATTTAAGTGACAATATATCACTTAAATATACCTGAGACTTTCTCCAAGGTGTAAGTCTGGGTATAGAATTGCTGGTTCTTAAGACTCCTGTGTGTGCCTTCCTTAAGAGATAATGCTAACTTGTTTTCTGAAGGGATTTTATCAGCTTTATACTTCCACCATCAGAATATGAATTCACATCGCTCCATACCTTTGCCAACATTCCATAATTGTGTGTTTTTTTAAGACTCATTTATTTGAGAAAGAATACTTGAGCAGGGGGAGGGGCAGGAGAGAGGAAATCCCAAACAGATCCCCCACCAAGTGTGGAGCCCCAAGTGGGGCCCAATCACACTAACCAGAGATCACAATGGGAGCCAAAGTCAAGAGTCAGAAGCCCAGCCGCCTAATCACCAGGTGTCCCAATAATTTCATACCTCTTAAACCTCTTGCCAATCTGGTACATATGAAATACAGTCACTCTATGATTATAATTTGCATCCCTCTGCATACTACTAATAGTGGATCTCTACATTTTTTGCCATCCCTATTTCCTTTTCTGTGAAATGCTTGTTATATCTTGATCATGTTTTTAATGATTTGAATTTTTTATTGACATATAGGAGCCTTTTACACATTCTGGATATTAACCTTATGTCAGTCACAAGTATTATAAATATATCATAGTTTGGGGGCCAGTTGCATTTTATGACTTATGATATATTTTGATAACTGTAAGTTATCTTTAATGTAATAAAATTTATTAACTTTCTCCTTTATAGCTTGAATTTCTCTGTGAAGTTTAAGAAGAACATTTCTCTAAAAATATAAAATAATATCTCTTCATATTTAATGTCACCAGGAACTGATGTTTGGGCGGGGATCTATGGAAGGAAAATGGGATTCAGCTTCATCCTTCCATATAAACAAATATGTGTCCAAGAACTTCTTTATGGCTAAGTCTACCCTTTTTCCAGTTATCTGTACAGAACCTCTTTAAGAGATCGTTTCCACTAAATGAAATTTGAGAATATGAATGTATTTCTAGGATTCCTAGTATTCCACTGATTGGCTTCTCTTCCAGCAAGAGCTTATTTGCTGTTATCTTATCTGCTGTTGCCTTTCCTTGGAAACCATCTCCCGCAGGGCTCTGCTTGGCTCACTCTTGCATCCTCTTAGGTCTTTTCTCAAAGGGGACTTTTCTAACAATTTTAGCCTAAAATAGTCACCAATCTCCCATTTTTTAATCCTGTATCACATTTTTTATCTTCACCACTTCTTCATATTTATATTTACTTGTTTATTGCCTGTAACCTCCCTTAGAATATAGAACAATGAGTACTGAGACCCTGTTTGTATTGCTCATTTGTGCATCTTCAGTGCTTCTGGAATAATACTTGGATCTAGTAGGCATTTAATGAGATTCCACTTAAGGAATAAATGAAGACATGCCATTAGTGAGAAATGCTGGACAAGTTGTTTCATAATTCTAAATGGTATTTTTAGATGTCAATATTATTTCATTTTTTTGCAGGGTAAGCCTTATGAATAATGTTTGTTTTATACCTACCACAGTGCCTGGCACCTAGAAAGTACTTAGTAAATAGTAAATAATATTATATATCATTTCCTGATGATAAAAAAAGATGCAAATTACCATCAAGGAAACTTCAAACACAAAGACATGAAATATCAAAGGAGACATGTATACTCTTATTTGATGATAGTAAAAGAAAGAAAGATGAAAAAAGAAATAATCCTCTTGAACTACTTTAAACAAAAGAGGGAATCCATTAGGAGATTCTAGTGTTACCTCACAGAACACAAGACTGAGAATAGGGAACCCCAAAATCCTCTTTCTCTCTCAGTGCTGCTTTTCTCTGCAATGAATCTAAGGTCACCCTCACTGCAATCAGTTTTCTGTTTTTCAGTTTATACTGCAGACACAGACTACTGACTTTATATGTTATATATTCAGCCAATCAAAGAGGGGCTGATCTTATTTTTTCAATCCCAATGCCAAATTACCCCTAAAAGAACTGACCACGAATAGACATTCATTCTTACTATATTTTTTTAAATGTTAACTTAGTATCTGATCTTTGAGCAGCAGCTCAAAAAGAACATAATAGGAAGGCCACAGTATAATGAAAAGACCACTATTTTGAAAGCTAAAAGACCTGACTACAGTATTAACCAGCTGAGAAAATTCAGAGAAGTCAGTGTACAGTAAAAGAATTAAATATTTTTTGTTGCTTTAAAGTTTCATAATTCAATCCTTTTAATGATAGCTCAAATTCCATGGTATGTTGATGGCTATAAATAACATTTTTTTGGCTTCTTCTTAATCTATGTGTTTTTTTTTTTTTCTATATCCCACAGCTAAGGTTGCAATCATATGATTCTACAATGAATGACTAGGTTCAAACATAAATCCCTTCTTTACAGAGACACTAAAAAGGAGAAATTATTTTTCTTCCAAAGTTAAAGATAGATATTGAGACTGACTTTCATATCATCAAACTCTTATTTCACCTGATATACTGAATGGCTCCAAAAGGGCAAGGACTGAGAAGGATCTATTTTTCTTCCCTCATTTGACCTAACATTCCTCAGAAGAGGTCACTCCTATAGTGACAGCTTCTTGCAAACTCCTCTGACAGTACAATCACCAATTAAAGTATCTCTTTATCCTGACAGTCAGGACCTATTTTATTCTGGATGTACAATTTGGCCTCTTTCTGTCATAAAACCCCTCTCCTGGATGGAGCCTTGATTTCTCTCATACCATGGACATTTCAGCCCACTGAAATCTCATCCACATGGTACTAATTACTTTTCTCTTTACAGCCCTCAGATTTGAAAGGCACTATCCACAGGCAAATGAAGCACAAAAACAAGTAGATAATAGTTTGCAAATGATATAGACAGCAGAGCCATGGACATTAAAAGAATAAAACAGTGTGTCAACAATTGTACAACAGTAATGTAGGCCAGATTCATACATGAAAAAGAATGACTTAAGGGAGCAAAGGTTCCTCTTTTTAGGCAATTACCAGATGCCAGATACTAGACTGAATGTTTAAATAGGTTATTCCATTTAATCCTGCCATTAAAAACTCCATTCTTAAAATGAGGGAAAGGAGCCTTGGAGAAAATTTCCAAAAAAATTTGATTCAAAAAAATTTGATTCCAAAAGAAAAAAGATTCTTTAGTACAAGTTCATAAACTCAAATGCTCACAGGAGCCAAACAAATAAAATAAGTGAATAAATTAGGTGTGGTCCTTGCATATTAAATAAGAAGAAATGTTCCTCCTCTCTACAGTTCAGAGTACATACTCTCAGAATAACTTTCAAGTATGTAATTCAGGATCATTAGCTATCATCTTATATCTTCTCACCACAAAAAAAGAAATGTGATTATGTGACATGATGGAAGTGTTAGCTAATGGTATGGTGTAATCATTATGCAATATATAAGCCTATCAAATCAACACACTATACGCTATGAACTTATACAATGTTATGTGTTAATCATATCTCAACAAATCCAGAAGAAAAAAGAATATACTCTCCCATTCCTTACAATCCCCACCCTCTAGATCAATCCTTCATTTTTATGGGTACAAATATTTCTTTATTGTAAGAAAAGCAACAATGTGGAAGAAATGGTCACTGCTTTTGACACAGCTTTGAAGTCAGAGTAACAGTACAGAAGGACAGAAGCTAAAGGAAATTGCAAAGGGCATGTCTTAACTAAATGGAAGAGCAAATAGAGTAACCATGCTGCTAATAGTTCTGCTGGGAATGAAGACACAGTGGCCAGACCTCATTTGTCAAGGACAGATCCAAATGTAGATCTTTACATGCAATCTTTCAATTCAAATGCTGGCTCAAACATTTTTTTTTAAACTTATGCCAAATAAAATATACATGTGGAGCTCCATTTTTCAAAGATGTAGTAAATAAAAATGAAGACTCTGGAGAGCACACATCTAGGTTTGAAACTTAGCTATGCCTTATAACTATCTAGTCCTCAGTTTCCTCACTTGTAAAAAGAGGATAGAAATAATTAAGAGGATTACATGAGATAATGAACGCAGGGCACTCAGCACACAGTAAATGGTAAATAAATGTTAAGTAATCTTTATGCTAAGTAAATGAGTTAAGATTTCAAATAAAGTTTACCTTAACTCCAAAGTCCATCCTTTTCCCATTATTCTCTTTAACAAGCTGAAGATTCTTCATGGTGTTTTAAGGATCTCTTCCTAATAGCAGTCCATCATATAGTTGCATTGGCCCCTCTACAATTTGATTAATTTCATGAGTTTACTTTAGCTACCACACTCAGAGAGCTAAACATTGGCTTTGAACATGAATAAAAGGAAATTCAAACTGGCTTAAAAGATAAAGATCTTTATTAGCTCAATTGTGCCACAAAAAGCATGTGTGTTTTCCACATCTTACTCTGCCTTCTAATATTGCTTGCATATTCCTAAAACTGGCTTACTTTTTGATCCCACTATGATTGCTAATACCCTCGGATTTGTGCTTCCTCATTTACAGCTAGCAGGAAATTTGTTTTGTACAGAATTCTCAACAAAACCATGTAATTTCACTGACTGGATCAGTTTAGGTGAAATAGGAACAGGATGGCAAACTTGAACCAAAGTAATCAATGAAATGCTCTGATTGGCTTAGCCTAGAGTTTTGGCTCCATCACTAGATGCCCAAATAGAAACTGGCAACTATATGGAAAAGGGATTAAGGAGAAGGTCATTAAAGAAGATATCAAATATCCACTTCACTAGCTTAAAAAAAAAATTTTTTTTTGGAGAATCGAAGGGTCATATAAAATAAGTTCTATTACTATTGAGATAGCCATGGACTGATACTGGTTATAGGCAGTGATAATTTTACATTAAATAATGCCACTCTTTAATAGAAAATAAAGTGACTATTTAGAATCATGGACTCTTAAAGCTTAAAAGTTAGAAAAAAATCTTAGACATCAGCTGATGCAAAATATATATACAATAAATAAAATGGTGTCTGAAGAGCACAAATGACATGCATAACATCAAACTTAAAAGTTAGTTATAACTAGAATCCATACTTTTTACTCATATATCCATTTTAAGCAGCTTAAAACAAATGTAAGACTCAAATCTCAAACCTCTTAAAGACAAGACTGATAAAACATAGATTAATTTTTTTTTTGTCAAAGACCCTGCTGAAGGAGTAACCTTTTTTTTTTAAAGATTTTATTTATTTATTTGACACACAGAGAGAGATCAGAGCAGCAGGCAGGGGAGGGGGAAGCAGGCTCCCCGCTGAGCAGACAGCCTGATGCGGGGCTCGATCCCAGGACCCTGAGACCATAACCTGAGCCGAAGGCAGCAGCTTAACCCACTGAGCCACCCAGGTGCCCCCATAGATTAATTTTTAAATCAGACCTATATTTACTGAGTACTTATAAGGGAAGAAAATTGATGGATTCCTATTTCGGGAATAAAAACATAATAATCTCTATCTCTGCCTGAATACATGCTATGATCCTACATAGCTATTTCATTTTGCTTAATATTTTCAGGTTCTCCAACATATAATAAGTGAGAAAATAAAGGAAAGAAACAGGAGGAATGAAGATGGGAAAGCAAGGAAAAAAAAATTACTAGATGCTGTATTTTATTGAAAATAACTCTTTCTTAAGGTTTTAAAAAAAAAACTATATTGTTCTTTCACTCTATCTCTGCCAACTTCAAAAATCACCAACAGAAGTAGTTAGCAATGCAATATCAAAAACAAAAATGCGGGACGCCTGGGTGGCTCAGTTGGTTAAGCGGCTGCCTTCAGCTCAGGTCATGATCCCAGCATCCTGGGATCGAGTTCCACATCAGGCTCCTTGCTCGGCAGGGAGCCTGCTTCTCCCTCTGCCTCTGCCTGCCACTCTGTCTGCCTGTGCTCACTCCCACTCTCTCTCTCTCTGACAAAAATAAATAAAATCTTTTAAAAAAATGCTTCATTTGATAGAAAAATTAAATTCATTAGAAGGTACATCTTTAAAAGATTGTTTAGGGATAACTAAAGTTAAATCTGTGCCCTATACTCCTACCCTAAAAGTTCACACTTTGTGTTTTCATAACCTTCTAAGAGATTCCATAATTGTATCCTCTAAAAAGTAAAGAATCTGTGCAAATCTAAAACAAGGGGGAGGAAAAGAAGAAAATTGAACAGACTTCACAAGGACTTTTCTCAAAACATACATTTCTCAATCTCACTGTTCTCCCTGGTATCTTCCTCACATAAAAAGGTATGAATTAGGGGCACCTAGGTGGCTCAGTCAGTTAAGCAGTCGAATCTTTATTTCAGCTTAGGTCATTATCTCAGGATCCTGGGATTGAGCCCCACATCCACTTAGCATGGAGTTTGATCAAGGATTCTCCTTCTCCCCCTCCATGTGCCCCATCCCTTCTTGCGCGCGCACTCTGTCACATGCGTGCGCATGCACACACTCTTTCTAAAATAAATAAATAATTTTTTTTTTAAAGGGAGGGATGATTTATAGCCTAGCTTAATGGAATACTGATTCTAACATTAATCCTATGTCCTGGATGAAACTATTCTGACAAGTAAGAGAAAACAGGTTGAAAAGGCCAATTTTTGTGTTTAAATAAAAAACTAAGATTGAAAACATTTTTTTTTCATTTATCTGCCAATAATAGCCTTCTTGGACAATATGGCTATCATTAGGCATCTCTAATCACTGGTAAATAAATATTTACAGATTCTATGTAGCTGCACAGCAAGTAATCCTTGAACTTTTACCACTACTCCAAGCAGTTTGTTGGGTGTTATTGACCAACGTATATCATAGCACCTATCACTTCAGCAAAAAATACTTGGAGTGGTGTGAAAATGATCTCTTTAACAGAAAACATCAGATTCCTTTCTGCAGACGGAGCCAATCTTGCATCAGAAAATGCACTGCTAAGAAAGTGAGTTATGGGAAAGTGCAAGTGATTACAGTTCGGCAAAAGCAAAGACAACGGAAAAAAAGGTAAAAATTCTCAGCACTAAAAATAAAGCGCTACAAAGATAAAGTATCCTTTTCTGCTTGCTTTTAATTACTCGCTTTATTAATTACTTGCTTTAATTACCTATTCTACAGAGAACCAAAAGTGGGGAAATAGAATAAGGAAGAGAGAATGAGGGGCAAAGAGAACCACAAAACACAACCAGGGAGCCAGAAGCTTAACTTATGGAAATAGCTACAGGACTCCTAAAAACAGGAGTTCTTACAGTGATAGTTTAAGTTACATGTTTCCTCAGTGTAAAACTCTCCAGATACTCAAAAATTCAGGAAAACCTTAAAAAAATCCCTTAAATAAGTGGTTTGGTGAAAAATGAGGGGAAAGGCTGAATCCTACTGTTGAGTTCAAGAGGTATGAAACACAGACAGAGATGGACAGTCCCCAATCTAACCTTATTCATCAGGAAGGTCATTTCATTCATCTCAAGGACCTATAATAGTGCCTGGGACTTACCAGGTGCTTGGTAAATATTTGTTGGTGGAATACTTGAATGTATGAGTGAAGGAATGAAGATTCTCAAAGGCAACACTGACTCAGAGAAGTTAAGTCCCCCAGGAGCCATGAAAATGACATGAAATGAAATGAAATTTCAGGTCACTTCATCAAAATCCTACAGCTCAATAAAATCCAGGCTAACATCCAGGTTTACATATAAGACTTAAAAATCAAGTTTCAAGAATAAATACTAGTACAAGTTGGGTTTTTTAAATCTTAAGTATTTTGTATGCCTTTAATTACCTGTTGTACAGCGAATTACAAGGCTTTCAAAGTCAGTACTAAAGTAAATGTCCAGTGCATAATTTACAACCACTGGAAGAAAAGCGTCCTACAATAACCACTTTGTAGACACTCTAAATGAATCAAACGCTTCTCTATCAGTGTTCATTTTGAAGGAGTAAAGGGTTAAGCATAACAAATTACCTCACAACTTTGTGACTTTAAAAGAGCAATAAATATGTACTACCTCACAGTTTCTGTGTGGATCATGAGAGCTGTCTAACCTAGGAGTTCTGGCTTCGAGTCCCATATAAGATTGCAACCATGGTGCTGGCCAAGGCTATAATTGTTTGTAGGTTTAACAGGCCTACAGGATTTGCTTCCAAGATGGTTCATTTGCTTAGCTGGCAGGTCCATGCTGTCTCTTGGCAGAAGACCTCACTTTCTTGACATAAGAGCCTCTCCACTGGGGTTGCTTAAGTGTCCTCATGACAAAATAGCTAACTTTCACCAAAGCAAATAATTCAAAAGAAAAGAAGACAGAAGCTGCGATGTTTTTTATGATTCCCAGGAGTGACGCACCATCACTTCCTCCACATTTAATTCACTAGAGGAAAGTTACTAAGTTTAGCCAGCTCATAGTTAAGAGGAGGAAAATTAGGATCCAATTTTTATGGAAAAGAATGTCAAAGATTTGGGGGACATATTTTAATATGAGCACTATATTAAATACTCATAATTACTATGAGTCCAAGAACTTCAGTACTATGTTATAAAGCTGTGTTTTAAAAGTATGTTTTACTTCAATAATATAATCTAATTTAACAAATTCATGACCTGCTACTTTTAATATTACTGTACTAAGTCATTCTTGGACCTTTCTTAGAGGAGGAGGAGGAGGAGAAAGAGGAGTTCACCTCATTTCCTTCCATTGCTTCTTACTGTCTCTACCATGGTCAGGTGGACCCCAATCCAATCACTGTGGATGAAGGAATGTTATGTCTGGAGAGATTGGAGGCACATGCCCTTTTCTGAAGACCAGAATAATGTCAACACCTTAGAAGCATGTGGACTGCAAGTGGAAAAGAAGTAATGTACCAGAGGGATTGGAAGCATGGCTACCTAAGAAAGAGATTGTCGTAGCCAGAAAACAAATGTCCACTGATAGATGTCATTTAACCTTTCTTCTTTCAGGTAGATTCATTTTTCCATTAAAACAACATCATTCTTGGGGCACCTGGGTGGCTCTGTAGGTTAAGCATCTGCTGTTGGCTCAGTTCATGATCTCAGGGTCCTGGGATAGAGCACAATATTGGGCTCCCTGCTCAGTAGAGAGTCTGCTTCTCCCTCTTCCTCTGGCACTCCCCCTTCTTGTGCTCTCTCCTTAATAAATAAATAAAACCTTTAAAAACAACAGTAACTGGGGTACCTTGGTGGCTCAGTGGGTTAAGCCCCTGCCATCGGCTAAGGTCATGATCTCAGGGTCCTGGGATCAAGCCCCGCATTGGGCTCTCTGCTCAGCAGGGAGCTTGCTACCCCTCTCTCTGCCTGCCTCTCTGCCTACTTCTGATTCATCTCTCTGTCAAATAAATAAATAAAATCTTTAAAAAAAACAATAGCAACAATGTTCTTTAAAACTTGATGAAATGATTTAATGATTTGAACACTAGTGAGAATCTCAAAATTTTTAAATTTCCTAAATCATGGCAGTAGTTCTCCAAAAGAGAGAAATACATCATAGAATGGGAATTCTAATGAAAACACTCAGTTATTTTAAAATTAAACAGCATTACTTCTGCATTTTACTGTTATTTTAGCAAGTTAGAAAGGCATTATTTAGAAAATTAGAAGGAAGCTAGTTGGTGAAGAATAAATATTCCTTTGTTGGGTCACACTATAAGAATGTTAAAATTAGATATTATATACAGCTCCCTAACACAAAATCAGCAAAGTCTGCAAGGCTGATACATTTTTATTCCATTTTTCCATCCTTATTCATTATTTCTAGCACTTTTATTTAATGAAAACTTGGGTATCTCCAAATGAACTTGAAAATAGTTTTTAAACACAGACATCAATGCTTTGCATTCTAACAAAGGACAACGTTTGAATAGTTACATGTATACATTCCCAGAGAATATATAAGTATTTATAGGCATTGTAGTGAGTCAAAATGAAATGGTTCTTCATTAAAATTACTTTAGAGAGACAAGAGTTACTTTTGCCCATTGGATATGAAAATGAACTACTAGCTTACTACATTTCCTTTTAAAGGAACTGCTTTAAGAACACAAGTTATTTTTACCTTAATGTACACCACAAGGCACAAACAAACAAAAGAAACTGTCACAATGAAAACATTCAGATGAAGAATTGCTGCCCTTAGGCAACACACAGAATGTTACCATCAGATTTTGCAAAACAATAAATACTTGATATGTCTTTAAGGATCCACTACAAAAGTATTTTTATGAACAATCATATTGGACCTTAAGGCTTTATGCTTATTTGAGCTACTGATTTATCACTTATTAATTTTAATAACTAAAGGTCACATATTATTGACATCCATGAAGGAAAATTAACATTAAATATTAGAGATCTTTCTTAAATAATGCATTGTTTAAATAACCAGACCTGTTTTAATTAGCATTTTTTCTTGCATGTTTATTTATATTAGGCCAGGGAATAATTAACATATAGACTACTGAGCCACTTCTCTGCAAAGTTCAGAGAAACCATGGATGCCTACATTAACCAGCAGTGGAAAAATATGATAGCTAGCTTGCTCATAATGATCATATTTTACTCTGAAATTGTGGGACAAAATTGTAATGTGCACCTCCCTATTGTACTTAAAAATTTTGTCATTCTGGGGCACCTGTGTGACCCAGTCAGTTGGACAACAAACCCTTGATTTTAGTTCAGGCTATAATCTCAGAGTTCTGAGATTGAGCCCTACGTCAGGCTCTGTGTTCAGCAGGTGTCCACTTGGGGATGCTCTCTCCCTCTCTCTCTGCCTCTCATCCCCCTCACTTCTGTTCACATTCTCTCTTTCCCTCCCTCAAATAAATAAGTTACCTTAAAAAAAAAAAACACTATGTTATTCTATTTCCCATATACCATTCCCTCAAGGAGATGCTAATGTCATTGGAGAATTTGGACCAGTGTACATAGAAGGATCCCAAAATCCAGCTTAAAGGTAGTATATGAGCAAGCATTATGTTTTAATGAAGTATCAGAGTTCACACAACTCCAAGACTGAATGCACTACACAGACACATGCACACAAACACATGTCTTTACAGCTAATGCCCTATGAAGAACATGCTTCCTATTAGAAATAGAATTTATCAATAGATCTTCCAAGATTCTAAGGGCAATATAATTAGTAAAAATAAAAGACATATAACTCATCAATACTTTAACATTTAACTGTTCATATGCAAATTCTAATATTGAGCATCTCTCCCTCACAGCAAGTGGTATTTAAGACTTACTTTCCAGAAAGACAATTCCATATGTGTCTAAGGGGAGGAAAAAAACTTTCATCTAGTGTTTTGTTTGCAAGTATTAATAAGTGGAATCAAGGAAAATAAGTATTTTTGGTTTACCTTAAGTTTTGAGCATTTTTGCCATTAATCAGTGAGTACAGTATAATCAAATCTGATCTTTTGCATTGTAATTGACAGGCATATTTAATAATATATATGTTTAAAAAAACCACAAAAATAATATCATCCAAGACTGATCCATCATAATAACTCATGATTAATTTTTGTCAAAAAAGACAATGAGACAGATTTTACTCAGGACTATTACAATAGGGAAAAATAGATACAGTATCAAGCCAGACTCAATTCCTAATATAGCTAGGGCAACTGGGAATTTATAACCAATGAACAAAGTTGGGGGAAGTAGATGGAAAATTACTAAGAGGAAACATCAGAAATAAAGAGGATTCTGGCTGGGCTGACCTAACAGGAAAGAGTGTGCTGAAGACAGGCTAGGGTGATCAAACATCATTTCCAGGATGGCGGAAGATAAGGAGCTGATCAGATAGAGTGAGAGATCTGCTATTGAGGGAGGGGACTCCAGATAATCTGGAGTTCTTACTAAAAGTAGATTTTATAAGTAAGTATACAGATGTGTCTGGGAGAAGGTTCAGGAACCTAACTAAAATCTGAGCAAGCAAAAAAAATCTGTCAACATAAACACAGATGATTTTAGGATATATGCTGTTGTCATATCCAATCACTACATGATTATTTTCATAATCAACATTTGGTTTTAAAAGGTTTTAGGTGTGAACAAACTCATCAGTAGGGTTTAAAAGAAGAGACTGGCTTTTACTGCATAATTGTGACCACAGGGAAGGCCATTCTATGCATGTTTCTGAAACCAAAACTATAAAGTAGGAGGCTGGTAGATATTATATATATATATATATATATACACACACACACACACACACACATACATACATACACACACAGATATGTATATGTATATATATATTTGAATATATATTTGAATAAATAAATATATATATATATTTGAATAAAATATTTACAAAAGACACACTGGCCTCAGCACTATGCCCTAACCCTTGTAAGCAAGCCTCCACCTTAGATGTCTTTGCATTTGCTGTTTCCCCTACTTGGAACTTTCTTTGCCCAGGTCTCTGGATGTCTCCCTTTCTCAGTTCGATCAAGTCTACTCAAACATCACTTCTCAGTGGGGCCCTTCCTGACTACTCCACATAAAATATCACACCTCCCCATAAGAAACAGATCTTCTTATCCCTCTTATCCTGCTTTATTTTTGTACAGAGCACTAGCCACCATCTGACATACTTTGTGTTTGCTTATTTATTTTAGGTCTCCATTCCCACTCCAAATAAAAGCATGATTCACAAGGGTAAAGACTATTTTGCCATTGCCATATCCCCAGCAACTACAATGGTGCCTGCTCCATAGTACATGCTCCACAGAGTTTCATTAAATGATTTGCTAAATGCTGCAAGATTACCCTCCCAAAATTTTGCATTAATCATCACTATTCTGCAATGTATAAGAATAATTGTGATTGCTCTCCTACATTTTCACCAGCACTAGGTATTATCAATATGTTATTTACTTATTATCAAAAAGTAGGTATAGCTTTTATCAGATGAATAGAGAAACTCCAATTTATAACCAAAACTGCATAATTAACATATGTTGATATGTTCCCACGTGACATACTATACAGAATGCAAACAGACACAACGCAGATAAAATTTCACAGTTAATATCCTCAGTAATTCATGCTCATGCTTTTAACTCTAATAATTAAAATGCAAATAAAATATATCTTCAAGGGAACCTAACGCACTAATCCCTCTATTTCAAGAGAGCATCTTTCAGCCAGCTCCATTCTTCTGTGAAATAAGCAGTCTCTGTGTCAGTTCTGAACAAAAGAATGAGGAAAATGAGAGGATAACTCATTATAACTGCCCTCTGGAATCCTTTCAATATGTTTCCATGACAGAGAAAATTCAGAGGCTCAGGCACTCCAGTAAGATTTACAGGAGGCTTTAGTATAGATCTACACGAAAGATAAATACAAATGGACAATAAAAAGAGGTTTGTGGTAGGGATGAAAACATCCTGCATGTGACATGAAGATCCCAAGGAGTTGTGATTCCAGGGACGCAAAGTCAGTCTTGTGAACAGTCCTTGAGAGTGACATCAAGAACATCAAGTAACTGGAAGACCAAGATGGAAATTGGCTTGGATTCCAAAACTACACAGTCTCCATGCTGAAGTTTATAGCACACAGATTATCTTGAAAATTTCTTAGTGTTCAAATATCATTGCCAGTCCCAATGTAGAAATTACAAAGGTGGGCCACCTTTTGAACAGTACTGAATTAATAAAATTATAGCATAAGCCAAAATTAACACAACATTCTGCAATTTTATTATTTTTAGGTTATTCTTTTCTGACATTTAAGAGGATTTTAAAAAGTAAAACAGATCCAAATTGCAAGTTATAGATGTCCTCTAAAACCTCAAAATAGTTGTGCTTCCTTTAGAAATTAGACAAATTCCCCATCTGGAAGATAGAATTTAAGTTGGAGGTAAAGTAGTAAAATATATATATATGTGTGTGTGTGTGTATATGTATATATGTATATATATGTATATTGTATATATATGTGTATATATATGTATATATATGTATATTGTATATATATGTATATATATACACACATATATATATATATATATATAAAATACTGCCAGGTAACAGAATACTTGGATCATTTCAATGATGTTGCCAACAGATGGCAAATGTGGGGCAATGGAAGATAATGCCAAAGTAATTACTTCTCAAACCAGCAGCCAAACTAGGAGTGTGTTCTGTGAGAAATAATCATTCTGCTCACTACTCAGGCAAAAGACATAATAAACACACAAATATTAGGAGGACAATAATCAAATCTGTAGAAATAAAGGAAGAGCATTAAAGTTAAAAATATTCTAGCAGAGGGAAAAGAAAATGGGAAGGAATATTTTAACTATGCCAATTAAGAGTAAAATTCAATTAAAGTAATTTAATAGTAATAGTGTCCACCTTTTCAAAGCAGTATGTGCAAGGCCTTGTGCCATGTCCTTTTACTAGTGAATTATTCAACCCACAGGAATGCTATGAACTTGATTTTATTATTACCCATATTTTACAAAAGAGGAAACTGAGGAATAAAATGTTAAATTATCTTCCCAAGGTCATACGAGTTTTAAATGATAGAGCCAAGATCCATTCCTACAATTCCAGATATCTAACTTGTACAGTACACTATGTATTAGGTCAAATGTTACATATAAACACTCAAAAGTAACTTTCTGTTTGAAGGCAAGCCAACTGTGTAAGCCTGGTGACACTATAACAATCTTACTCTGCTCCCATAGACTCAAAGATTTAAACATTTAAATAGCACTAACTAGGGACGCCTGGGTGGCTCAGTTGGTTGGGTGGTTGCCTTTGGCTCAGGTCATGGTCCCAGCATCCTGGGATCGAGTCCCGCATCGGGCTCCTTGCTCGGCAGGGAGCCTGCTTCTCCCTCTGCCTCTGCCTGCCACTCTGTCTGCCTGTGCTCGCTCCTGTGCTCTCTCTCTATCTGACAAATAAATAAAGTCTTAAAAAAAACCTTTAAAAAAAATAAATAAATAGCACTAACTATATCAAAGCATTATATTAGGGACTAGAAAGATGACAGTTTATTTTCAGCTCAAGAAGAGCTGATAACCTACTGGAGAATAAGGGAAATGTGTAAACAAATAATTAAATGCAATGGACAAGGTTACACCTCAGGAGATACATCCAAAATAGAGAAAAATGAAGACTTACCACAGGATTCTACTTCATTTTTATCTCGGACAGGAAAAGAAAAATGGGAAGGAGGAAAGAGGTAAGAAAGAATGGCTGAAAATTTCCTGAACCTGGGGAACAATTTGGATATTCAAATTCATGAAGTTATATGTCATACTAAAATTTCAATTCCAAATTATCTTCTACTAGACACATTATAATAAAATTGTCTAAATTGAAGAAAAAGAAAGAATTTTACTTGCAAGATTTTATTTAAATTCAAGTTAGTTAACATAGTGTAGTTTCTGTTTCAGGGGTAGAATTTAGGCATTCATCAGTTGAATGAACCCAGGGCTTCACAAGTGCCCTCCTTAATGCCCATGACCCAGTTACCCCATCCTCCCACACATCACCCTTCCAACAATCCTGTTTTCTCACTATAGTTAAGAGGCTCTTATGGTTTGCCTCCCTCTCTGTTTTTATCTTGTTTTTCCTTCCCTTCCCCCACATTCATGTTTTGTTTCTTAAATTCCATATATGAGTGTAATCATATGGTATTTGTCTTTCTCTGACTTATTTCACTTGGCATTATACTCTCTAGTCCCATCCACATTGTGACAAATGGCTGAGTAGTAATCTGTATACACACACACACACACACACACACCCCCCACATCTTCTTTATTCATTCATCTGTCAATGGACATTTGAGCTCTTTCCATGTTTCAGCTATTGTAGACATTGCGGCTATAAACAGTGGGGTACATGAGAACTTTCAAATCTCTATTTTTTGTATCCTTTGGATAGATACCTAGTATTGCAATTGCTGGTGAGTAAGGTAGTTTTATGTTCAACTTTTTGAGGGACCTCCATACTGTTTCCACAGTGGCTGCACCTGTTTCCATTCTCACCAATAGTGTAGAAGGGTTCCCCTTTGTCTACATCCTCACCAACAACATCATTGTTTCCTGACATGCTAATTTTAGCCATTCTGACTGGTGTGGGGTAGTATCTCATTATAGTTTTGCTTTGTATTTTCCTGATACCAAGTGATGTGGAGCACTTTTTCATATGTCTGTTAGCCATTTGTATGTCTTCTTTGGAGAATGTCTGTTCATGTCTTCTGCCCATTTCTTAGCTGAATTTTTTGGGATTTGGGTTTTGAGTTTGAGAAGTTCTTTATAGGTTTTGGATATAACCCTTTATCCTATACGCCATTTGCAAATATCTTTCCCCACTCTTAGGTTGCCTTTTAGTTTTGTTGAGTGTTTCCTTCACTATGCAGATGTTTTTTGTTGCTGTTGTTTTTGTTTTTTTTTTTTATCTTGATGAAGTCCCAATAGTTCATTTTTGCTTTTGTTTCCCTTGTCCCTGGCTATGTGTCTAGTAAAAAATTATTGGGCCCAAGATCACAGAGGTTGCTGCCTGTGTTCTCTTCTAGGATTTTGATGGATTCCTGTCTCACATTTAGGTCTTTCATCTAACTTGAATTTATCTTTGTGGATGGTGTAAGAAATAGAACAGTTTTATTCTTCTACATGTAGCTATCCAATTCTCTCAACCCATTTGTTGATGATATCACCTTTTTGCCATTGGTATTCTTTCCTGATTTGTCTAAGCTGAATTGACCATATAGTTGCAGGTCCATTTCTAAGCTCTCTATTCTGTTCCATTGATCTATGGGTCTGTTTTTGTGCCAGTACCATACTATCTTGACAATTACAGCATTGTAATATGACCTGAAGTCCAGGATTATGATGCTTTCCTCTTTGCTTTTCTTTCTCAACATTACTTCAGCTAGTCAAGGTCTTTTCTGGTTTCATGTAAATTTTAGAATTATTTATTCCAGCTCTGTGAAAAATGCTGGTGTTATTTTGATAGGGCTTGCGCTGAATGTACAGACTGCTTTGGGTAGTACAGACATCTTAACAATATTTGTTCTTCCATTCCATGGGCATGGAATATTTTTACATGGAATATTTTTCTTTGGGTCTTCAATTTCTTTCTTAAGTGTCCTATCATTTTCTGAGTACAGATCTTTCACTTCTTTAGTTAGGTTAGTTCCTAGGTATCTTACAGGTATTTGGTGCAATTTGAATGGGATCGATCCCTTGATTTCTCTTTCTCCTGCTTCATTATTGGTGTATAGAAGTGCCACACATTTCTGCATATTGATTTTCCTGTGATTATCCTGTGATTTTTCCTGAATTCAAGTACCAGTTCTAGTAATTTTTTGGTAGTGTCTTTCAGGTTTTCTACATAAAGTAATATGTCATCTGCAAAAAAAGAAAGTTTGATTTTTTCCTTGCCAATATGGATATATTTTATTTGTTTTTGTTGTCTGACTGATGAGGTTAGGATTTCCAATACTACGTTAAAGAATGGTGGTGAGAGTGGACATCCCTATTGCATTCCTGACTTTAGGGGAAAAGAGTTCAGGATTTTTTTTTCCACTGAAAACAATTATTAGCTGTGGATCTTGTGTATATTAACTCTATGTATTGAGGTATGTTACTTCTATCCTTACTTTCTTGAGGGTTTTTATCAAGAAAGAATGCTGTATTTTATCAAATGCTTTTTCTGCCTCTATTGAGAAGATTGTATGGTTCTTATCCTTTCTTTTATTAATGTGGTGTATCACATTGATTGATTTGCAGATGCTAAACCAATCCTGCAGCCCAGAAAGAAGTTCCACTCGATTTTGGTGAATAATCTTTTTAATGTACTAGTGGATTTGATTACCTAGTATCTTGGTGACAACTTTGGGATCCATGTTCATCAGGGATATTGGTCTGTCATTCTCCATTTTAGTGAGTTTGTTGCCTGGTTTTGGAATCAAGATAATACTGGCCTCATAGAATGAATTTGGAAATTGTCCTTCCATTTCTATTTTGTGGAACCACTTCAGAAGAATAGGTATTAATTCTTTAAATGTTTGGTGGAATTCACATGGGAAGCCATCAAGCCTCAGACTTTTACTTATTGGGAGATTCTTTATTACTGACTGAATATCTTAGCTGTTATGGAGCTATTCAAATTTTCTATTTCTTCTTAATTGTTTGGGCAGTATATATATTTCTAGGAATTTATCAATTTCTTCCAGATTACCCAATTTGTTGGCATATAATTGCTCATAATATTCTCTAATAATTGTATTTATGTTGTGTTTGTTGTGATCTCTTCTCGATAATTTGTGATTTTATTTGGTCCTTTCTATTTTGTTTTTGAAGAGTCTGCCTAGAGTTATTAATCTGTCAATTCTTTCAAAGGAACAGCTCCTAGTTTTGTTGATATGTTCTACTATTTTTTTTTTTACTATCTTATTGGTTTCTGCACTAATCTTTATTATTTTCCTTCTTCTGCTTGTTTTAGACTTTATTTGTTTTTCTTTTTCCAGCTCCTTTAGGTCTAAGGTTAAGTTGTATGTTTGAGAGTTTTCTTGCATCTTGAGGAAGGTCTATGTTATATACTTCCCTCTTATGATTGCTTTTACAATATCTCAAAGGCGTTAGACTGTCATGATTTCACTTTCATTTGCATCCATGTATTTTTGCATTTCTTCTTTATTCTCCTGGTTAACCCATTCATTCTTTGTAGGATGTTCTTTAACCTCCATGTCTTTGTGGCTCTTCCAAGTATTTTTCTTGTGGTTGACTGCAAGTTCCACAGAGTTGTGTTTTGAAGATATGCATGGTGTGATCTCAATCTTTTTGTACCATTGAGACCTGATTTGTGACCCAGTACACGATCTATTCCAAAGAATGTTCCAAATACATTTGAAAAGAATGTGTATCCTGACGCTTAGGATGAAATGCTCTCAATACGTCTGTTAAGTCCATCTGGTCCACTCTTTCATTCATAGCCACTGTTTCTTTATTGATCTTCTGCTTAGATGATCTGTCCATTGTTGTGGGTGGGATGTTAACATTCCCTACTATTATTGCATTACTATAAGATTGTTTGTTATTAATTGATTTATATATTTGGCTACTACCAAGTTGGGGGCATAAATATTTATAGTTCTTAGATCTTCTTGTTGGACAGACCCCTTTATTATGATATAACACCTTTCTTCATCTCTTACTACAGTCTTTGGTTTAAAATCTAGTTTGTCTGATATAAGTATGGCTACTTTTTTTTTTTTTTTAAGATTTTATCCATTTATGTCAGACAGAGAGCAGGAGCGAGCACAGGCAGAGTGGCAGGCAGAGGCAGAGGGAGAAGCAGGTTCCCTGCTGAGCAAGGAGCCTGATGTGGGACTCGATCCCAGGACGCTGGGATCATGACCTGAGCTGAAGGCAGCCACTTAACCAAATGAGCCACCCAGGCGTCCCTGGCTACTTTCTTTTGATGTCCATTGTCATGGACATCACTCTGTGGGTGTTTTTGGTCTCCTGTAAGCAGCATATGGATGGGTCTTTGTTTTTTTATTCATTCTGATACCCTTTGTCTTTTGATGAGAACATTGAGTCCATTTACATTCAGGGTAATTACTGATAGATATGAATTTAGTGCCATTGAATTACCTGTAAAATCACTGTTGCTGTAGATGGTCTCTGTTCCTTTCTAGTCTTTGTTGCTGTTGGTCTCTTTTTACTTCTTAGTAGTATTTCTTGCAGAGCTGGCTTAATGTTCACAAACTCCTTTAGTTTTTGCTTGTCTTGGAAACTCTATCTCTCCTTCCATTCTGAATGACAGCCTTGCTGGATAAGGTATTCTTGGCTGCAAATTTTTCCCATTTAGCACATTGAATATATCATGCTACTCTTTTCTGACCTGCCAAGTTTCTGTGGACAGGTGTGCTGCCAGTCTTATGTATCTACCTTTGTACTTTTTTTTTTTTTTAAAGAATGTATTTATTCATTTGAGAGACAGACAAAGACAGAGAGAGCACAAGAAGGGGGAAAAACATATGGAGAGGGAGAAGCAGACTCCTCACTGATCAGGGAGCTTCATGGGGGCTGGATCCCAGGACCTAGAGATCAGGACCTGCCCCGAAGGCCAACATTTAACCATTTGAGCCACCCAGGTTCCCCTCAAAATCTCCATCTTAATAGGCTTTTATAAACACTCAAGATGACATAGATAAAACATGCAGCACATAGTCCTCAATAAATTATACACCACCTGATTCAAGTTTTCTACGTCCCATATTCAGGTCTAACTGGACAATCCAGCTAATGCTTTAGACTACTGATTTCCCTGACTCCAATTCTGCCCATTCCCATGGCCATATTCAAACCTGTCAACATCTAGGAGCACACGACTTTAGAAACTTTAAACTTCAATATTGCTAACTTTTATCACAATTTCCCCTTTCCTTTCTGTTTTTCCCCCTTTCCTTTTTTTTCTATTATTTAAGCTTTTTTTTATTTAAACATATAATGTAACCCCACCACCCTCTCCCAACCCCTTTCCCCCCGAGCCCCCCTCAGTTTGTTTTATGACATTAAGAGTCTCTTTTGGTTTGTCTCCCTCCCGATCCCATCTTGTTTCATTTTTTCTTTTCCTATCACCTTAACCCCCACCCCCATTGCATCTCCACTTCCTCATATCAGGGAGATCATGTGATAGTTGTCTTTCTCCAGTTGACTTATAAGGACCTTTTCTCCCCACACTGTTTTCATAATTCTCTTATCTTTGTATTTTGCAAGTTTCACTATAATATGTCTTGGTGTTAACCTGTTTTTGTTAATTTGGAGGGGAGTTCTTTGTGCCTCTTGGACTCAAATGTCTGTTTCCTTCACTGGATTAGGGACGTTCTCAGGTATAATTTGTTCAGATAAAGGTTCTGCCTTCTTTCCCCTGCTCTTCTTCTTAGATTCCTATGATAAGGATATTATTGCACTTTATAGAATCACTGAGTTCCCCAAGTCTATATTTATGATCTAATGGTTTTCTTTCCCTCTTCTTTTCAGCTTATTTTCCATAATTTTGTCTTGTATATCACCTATTGGGTTGTCTGCTTCTTCTGTCTTCTTTGTGATTATAACCAGTGAGTTTTGCATCTCAGTTATAGCATTTTTTTTCTTTAATTTCAGCCTGCCAATTTTTAGGTCTTTGATCTCTGCAGCCAGGGTTTCTCTGGTGTCCTCTTTAGTTTTTTCAAGTGCAGCTAGTATTCTTATGAATTTAGAATTTAGAACTGGTCTAAATTCTTGTTCATATATACTGCTTATACATGTTTTGAGCAAATCCCTGGCTGTGATTTCTTCTTGATCTTTGTTTTGGGGAGAATTCCTCCAGCTTATCATTTTGGATAAGTTTCTGTCTCTTGTGCACTATGAAAGCTTGTTATGTTTCCTGCTCCTGAGAATAATGCTATATTTAAAAAGGGGACATACCCTGTCTAGGGCCTGGTGCTTAAGGAAGTGTTTCTAGTGTATGCTGTGTGCACTCTGTTGTTGTGTTTTGGCTGCTCTTTCCCACAGGCCAGTCATCTGCAGAGTTCTTCGTTGCTTGCATTGGGGAGTGCTTAGACCTTTAACTAGGTGTGCTTCATTTATATGTTAAGATAAAGTGATAGGAAAAAAATTCAGGTCCAAAAGAAGAAAAAAGGAAAAGGAACAAAAAAAACAATGAAACAAACAAACAAATATAAGCCTGATTTTAAAGAAAAAGAAAAAAAGAAGAAGCTTGATCCAAAGAGAGAGAGAGAGAGAAAAGGGAATAAATTAATGAGCAATAATTATAAGCCTGATTTGAAAGAAAAAAAGAAAAAAAAAAGAAAGAAAAGGGGGAAAGTCTGATCCTAATTCCACCAGAACTGAAGTTGATGCTTTTGAGCACTATGATCAGTAGACTTGGTACATGCAGTGGGCCTGTGTTGGTCCTCCAGGGGAGAGGCCCACTGTACTGCTTCACAGTAAGTCCCACCCTAGTAAAGATGTCCCTGCAGGACATAGAGAGGCAGCATTTAAGGTGCACAGCTCCAGCCTCCACTGGAGGTGCTGTGTTGCTCAATGAAGTCTAACTGTGCCAGTGGGTGGGGAATAGAAGATGACATCACCCTACCCTCTCCTGCCTGGGGAGGGAAACTCATAACCACCACTGCTTAGGAAGTCCTCACAGAAAAGCAAAAAATGTCCCCTCCTGTGGCCCAGGCCTCTATCAGATCTCTGCCTTCAACCTGTCTTTACCCAGGTCATTGACCTGCTCTTTGTCACAGTTCTCCTGTGTTTTATATCTCTGGTACATGGCAAGTGATCTCACTCATACATGTAATTTAAGAAACAAAACAAAGGAACAAAGGAAAAGAGAGCGAAAAAACAAAAAACAGACTCTTAACTACAGAAAACAAACCAATGGTTTTCATTGGGAAGGTAGGTTCGGGGTGGGGAAGGTAGGAGATGGGAATTAAAGAGTACACTTATCATGTTAAAAAAATAAAATAAAATTATAAGAATAAAAAGAATGGTTGAATGAAAAAAAAAAAACAAAAAACAAAAAACAAGACCCAACTATGTTGCCCATAAGAGACTCACTTTAGATTCAAGTACACACATAGGCTCAAAGTGAAGAGATGGAAAAAGCCCACATAAATAGAAACCAAAACAAAACAGGATAGCTATACTTTATCAAACAAAATACATCAACGTTAAGCCAAAAATGATAACAAGAGACAAAAAAGGTCATTATATAATAACAAAGTAGTCAATTCATTAAGAGGATATGACAATTATAAATTATATGCACCCAACACTGGAATACCTAAATCTACCTGAAGGGAGTAATAGACAACAATGTAATGATAATAGTAGAAGACTTCAATATCTTACGTCAGTAAATGGGTAGATAATCCAGAAAAATCAATGAAATATTGGACTTTATACTTCAAACAAAATAGACCTGAAAAACATACACAGAACATTGCATCCAACAGCAGTAGAATACATTCCTCAATGCACATGCATAGATATATGTCAGTAAATCCAGTTTCAGAAAATTTTAAAAGACTGAAATTACATTAAATATATTTTCTGACAATGGAATGAAACTAGAAATCAACAGCAGGAGGAAAACTGGAAAGTTCACAAGTATGTGGAAATTAAATTAAACAACAGCCTACTTAACAACCAAGAGATCACAAAAGAAATCAAAAGAAAATGTTTTGAAATACCTTTTCTTAAAAAAATTAACATATAACGTATTATTTGCTTTGGGGTACAGGTCTGTGAATCATCAGTCTTACACAATTCACAGCACTCACCATAGCACATACCCCCCCAATGACAATAATCCAGCTACGCCTTCCCTTCCACCCCTCTCCCCTCCAGCAACCCTCAGCTTCTTTCTTGAGTTTAAGAGTCTCTGATGTTTTTTTTCCTTCCCCAGTCCCATCTTGTTTCATTTTTCCCTCCCTTCACCCCCCAACCCTCTGCTCTGCCTCTCAAATACCTCATATCAGAGAAATCATATGATAATTGTCTTTCTCTGATTAACTTATTTCACTTAGCGTGATACCCTCTAGCTCCATCCACATCGTTAAATATCTTGAAACAAATTAAAATGTAAACACAGTATACCAAAACCTATGGGACACAGAAAAAGCTGATACAAGCTAAGTTTATAGCAATAAATACCAGTATTAAGGGGGAAAAGGCTCTCAAGCAATCTAATGTTATACCTAAAGAAATGAAAAACAACAATCTAAGTCCAGTGTTGCAAAAGGAAAAACAGAACAAAATCAAATGAAACAGAGAACAGAAGAACAATAGAAAAAAATCAACTAAGAGTTGGTTTCTTGAAAATATAAACAAAACTGACAAACCTTTGTCTAGACTTACTATGGAAGAAAAGAAGAGGACACAAATAAAATTATAATGAAAAGGTGGAATTACAATTGATATCACACAAATATCAAGGATTATAAGAGACATATACGAACAGCTGTATCAACAAATTGTACAACCTAGTAAAAAATGAGTATTTAGAAACACAACCTACCAAGTCAGAATTATAAAGAAACAGAAACTCTGAACAGACCAGTTACTATTAAAGAGATTGTATCAGTAATCAAAAACCTCCCTACAATGAAAATCCCAGGATGAGATGGTTTCCTTGATGACATCCATTGAACATTTAAAGAAGTGTTAATGTCAATTCTTCTCAAACACTTCCAAAAAAACTAAAGATTAGGGAACACTCCCATACCCTTTCTTTGAGGCTAGTATTACTTGATACCAAAGCCAGATAACAGTACTACAATAGAAAAATACAGGCCAATATCCTTGATGAATATGGATGCAAAAATTTAACAAAACTTAGGTAACTGAATTCAAAATATTAAAAGGATCTTGCACCATGATTAAGTGAGATGTATGCCTGAGATGCAAGAATGGATCAACATATGTAAATCAATAAATTCAATACATCACTTTAGTAAAATAGAAGATAAAAATCATGTGATCAACCCAGAAAATAAAGAAAAAACATTTGACAAAATAAAACATTCCTTCATGATAGAAATTCTGAACAAATTGAGTATAGAATGCATACACTTCAACATAATAAAGGTCATATATTACAAGCCCATGGCTAACATACTTAACAAAGAAAAGTTGAAAGATTTTCCTTCAAGATCAATACAATAGTGCCCACTCTCAATACTCATAGCTAGAGCAATTAGTCCAAAAAAATAAAGGAACAAAGGAAGTAAAGAAGGAAGGAAGAAACGATTAAAAGGGATCTCAATCAGAGAGGAAAAAGTAAAATTGTCTGTTTGCTGATGACATGATCTTGTACAAGAAAATCCTAAAGAATCCACCAAAAAACTGTTAGACTTAATTTTAAAAATTCAAAAAAATTTTAGGATACAAAAAATAAATATACAAAAACCAACTGCATTTCTATACACTAACAATGAACTATATGAAAAGAAAATTTTTAAAAATCTCATTTACAATAAAATAAATGAAATACTTGGGAATAAACTTAACCAAGAAAGTGAAAGCTCTGTGTGTTGAAAACTGTAAGACATTGATGAAAAAAGTCACATATAAATGGAAAAATACCCTACGTTCTTGGTTTAGAAGAGCTGATACTGTTAAAATGTCCATACTACCCAATACAATCTGCAGCTTCAATGCAATCCCTTTCAGAATTCCAACAGCATTTTTGTAGATATTAAAAAATCCTAAAACTTGTGTATAACCATGAAAGACTCCAAATAGCCAAAGCAATCCTAAGAAAGAACAAACCTGGAGGCAAACTTCCTAGTTTTGAATTGTATTACAAAGCTATAGTAATCAAAAGAGTATCATACTGGCATAAATATAAAAATGCAAACCAACAGAACAGAACCAAGAACTCAGAAATGAAGTTTTGCATATAAGATCAACTAATATTTGACAGGGGGCCAAGAATACTCAAGAGAGAAAGGATAGTGTTTTCAATAAATGATGTTAGGAAAACAAAACTGAATAGTCACACACAGGAGAAAGAAATGAGACCCCTATCTTATATCACTCACAAAAACAAAATGGATTAAGACTCAAATGTAAGATCTGAACATATGAGACATCTATAAGAACATATTAAGGGAGAAAACTCCTTGACACCAGTCTTGGCAATTATTATTTGGATAGAACACCGAAAGAACATAGGATGCCTAGACAGCTCAGTTGGTTAAACCTCTGACTCTTGGAAAGGAAGCCAGATGGTGGAGGAGTAGGAGACTGAAATAGCATTAGGACCCAGGAGTTCCACAAGATAGTTATCAAACCATTCTGAACACCTACAAACTCAACAGGAGACAGAAGAGAAGAAGAGAACAATTCTAGGAACAGAAAATCAACCACTTCTGGGAAGGTAGGACATGTGAAGAGGTGAATCCAAAGCGATGGGAAGATAAACTGCAGGGGGAGGGGCAGGATCCTAACAAGTGGTGCAATAGCAGAGCACAAAAAGAGAACTTTTAAAAGTCTGCTCCCCTGAGGGATGTTGCTCCAGAAGCTAAGTGGGGGTGGAGCCCTCATGGGGACAGTGTGGTCCCAGGATCCTCAGGGTCACAGAAAGACCGTGGGTATCTGAGTGTGGAAGAGCTGGGAGGTATCGGAGCAAGGAAGCCAGCTATTAGAGACGTATCACACGTGGGGGCTCTCAGCTTGAGGTTACCTTGAATTGTGATCCAAGGCACAGGTGGGCCACTGCTCTTTGAGCAGGGACCACAAAAGTGGCAGATACAGAGAGAACCCACCTTCTTCCTCCAGGAGGAGTGGTGCAGGAGCACACTGTAGGAATCTGCTAGGTTTGGAAACCCCAAATGGGGCTGTGCACAAGAGAAAGAAACGCTCAGTTACAGGCTACGTGAGCACACAGTGTGGCCAGAAACGGGAGATGGGAGGGATTGACTAGCTTTCTCTGAGGGTGCACTGAGGAGTGGGGTCCTGAGCTCTCAGCTCCTCTGGGCCAGAAATTGAGAGGCTGCCATTTTCATTCCTGTCCTTCAAAGATTTACAAAAAGCATTCAGGGAACAAAAGCTACTGAGAGTGAACCCAAGCAGATTACTTACCCTGGTCCCTGGCAAGGGCAGTGCAATTCCACCTCTGGCAAAGATATTTGAGAACTTACTGCAACAGGCCCCTCCCTGAGAAGATGAGCAAGAACATCCAGCCAAGACCAAGTTCACCAATCAATGAGAACTGCAGAACTCCAGAGCTAAGAGAAAGCAACACATAAAATTCATAGCAGTCCCCCCATGATCCTTTGGTCTTGCAAAGTTAAATTTTTTTAATTTTATCTTTTTCTTATTCTATTTTTAAAAATTTCTCTTCTTTACTCTTTTAACGTTTTTTAACTATTTTATCTTATCAATATGTTTTCTAAAAACTGTTTTTAAATCCTCATTGTTATACTCATATTCTATCCCCTCATTATATTTAACCTTGTTTTTTCTATACATATAGGGTTTTTTTTTCTTTAACATTTTGGATATAGGGGCGCCTGGGTGGCTCAGTGGGTTAAAGCCTCTGCCTTCGGCTCAGGTCATAATCCCAATGTCCTGGGATCGAGCCCTGCATCGGGCTCTCTGCTCAGCAGGGAGCCTGCTTCTTCCTCTCTCTCTGCCTGCCTCTGCCTACTTCTGATCTCTCTCTCTCTCTCTCTATCAAATAAATAAATAAAATCTTAAGAAAAATGAAATAAAATTTTGGATATAATTTCTTCTAATAGATCAAAATATACCCTATATCTAGCTCCAGGCTGAGCACATTCTCTCCTTTTTCTTTTATTCTTTTTCTAAACAATTTATCAATTCCTTTTTAAGAATCTTTAATTTTCATCTTTACAGTCATATTCCATCCCTTCATCATGTTCACCCTTACTTTGTATATATGTAAGTTTTCTTTTTTAAAGTTTTGGAAAGTAGTTTCTTCTAAGAGACGATAATACACTCAAAATCAAATGGGTAGCTCTGTTCTATTCACCAGTCTAATATATATATGTATATATACATATATATACGTATATATATATATATATATATATATATATAATTTTAACCCCCCTTTTTTCTCCGTTTTTTTTTTTTTTTTACCCTATTTTTTCCCAGGCTTCGGGTCTCTTCTGATTTGGTTAGCGAATATTTTTCTGGGGTCTTTGCTCCCATTTTAGCTTTTTACTCTCTCGTTCATATATTCTTTTTTTTTTAAGATTTTTATTTATTTATTTGTCAGAGAGAAGAAGAGAGAGCGAACGAGCACAGGCAGACAGAGAGGCAGGCAGAGGGAGAAGCAGACTCCCTGCCGAGCAAGGAGCCCGATGTGGGACTCGATCCCAGGACTCTGGGATCATGACCTGAGCTGAAGGCAGCAGCTTAACCAACTGAGCCACCCAGGCGTCCTCGTTCATATATTCTTATCTGGATAAAATGACAAGGTGGAAAAACTCTTCACAAAAAAAAAGAACAAGAGGCAATACTGATGGCTATGGACCTAATCAATATGGACATTGGTAATATGTCAGAACTAGAGTTCAGAATGATGATTCTCAAGATGCTAGCTGGACTCAAAAAAGGCATGGAAGATATTAGAGAATCCTGGTCTAGAGAAATAAAAGAACTAAAATCTAACCAAGTTGAAATCAAAAAACCTATTACTGAGGTGGAATAAAAAATGGAGGCTCTTATTGCTAGGATACATGAGGCAGAAGAGAGAATTAGTGATATAGAACACCAAATGATGAAGAATAAAGAAGCTGAGCAAGAGAAAAAACAACTATTGGACTACGAAGGGAGAACTTGAGAGATAAGTGATAGCATAAGATGAAACAATATTAGAATAATTGGGATTCCAACAGAAGGAGAAAGAGAGAGGAGGGCAGAATATTGGAGCAAAATATAATAGAGAATGTCCCTAATATGGGAAAGGGAACAAACATCAAAATCCAGGAGGCACAGAGAATCCCCCTCAAAATCAATAAAAAAAGGTCCACACCCCGACATCTAATAGTAAAACTTACAAGTCTCACTGACAAAGAGAAAATCCTGAAAGCAGCTTTGGACAAGAGTCCTGAAACATACAATGGAAGAAATATTAGATTGGCAGCACACCTATCCACAGAGACCTGGCAGGCCAGAAAGGGCTGGCATGATATATTCAAAGCACTAAATGACAGAAATATGCAGCCAGGAATACTACATCCAGCTAGGCTCTCATTGAAAATTGAGGGAAAGATAAAAAGTTTCCAGGACAAACAAAAACTGAAAGAATGTGCAAACACCAAACCAACCCTCCAGGAAATATTGAAAGGGGTCCTCTAAGCAAAAAGAGAAACTAAAAGGAAGAGGCCAGAAAAGAACAGAGACAATATACAATAACAGTCATGTTACAGGCAATACAATGGCAATAAATTCTTATCTATCAACAGTTACCCTGAATGTAAATGGGCTCAATGCCCCAATCAAAACACACAGGGTATCAGAATGGATTAAAAAAAAAAAAA
>RCUC01134404.1:0-34591 GCA_003697995.1 Taxidea taxus jeffersonii
AGTGGTGATGCTTTATGTCTTAGTTCAGGATGAGATAATGAACAATACAATAGACTGGGTGGCTTATAAACAACCAAATTCATTTTTCACAATTCTAAGAGGCTGGACGGTCCAAGATCAAGGTGCTGGCAGATTGGCTGTCCATGAGAGCCCATTTGCTGTGTCCTCACATGACAGAAGTAGGCCTAGGCCTCTTCCTGGGGTCCCTTTCATAAGGGCACTAATCTCATTCATAGGTTCCACCATCTCTCAAAAACCCCACCTCCTCATATCATTTTATTGGTGCTTAAGAGTCTTAACATGGATTTTGGGGGAACACACAACATTCAGCCCATTCCACCATGTCAACATTTATTGAAGGCTTACTATTTGGCCGTGGTAATGCTAAGAGACTTTTGCAAGCATTCACAACAACTCAGTGATGTGGGTTGTATGAAGGAGACTACATTCCTTGCACAGAGTCACACATAACTGAGTGAGAGAACTGGGACTCACACTTGGGAGAAACACTGGCCAACCCTTTCTCCCCCATGCTTAACCATTACACAGTATCTTCATCACTGGATGGAACTATTGAATATAGTTAACAAAAATTGTGATTTGAAAATTATTATTGAACATGGGACCATTCACAGATAATTTATAAGCTTAGGAATGTGAATCACATTAGTTGACTTATTCTTTTTCTTAACATTTTGTGTCAACCTATAATGTTGGAAACACACAGCCTGGACCCTGACACAATATAAATTATGAAATAGTGTTACCATCATCATGTGAAATACTGTATATTCAGCAGTTAGAAAAGAAATGTATGCCGCATGTATAATTTTTAGAATATTCTATGCAACTCTGGACCTTACAATTGAATTGGGATATAAAAATTTGAGTAATTATTCAGAAAGAGCCAAGGAAGTGTATAATCTTTTGACACACAGATATTAAAACAAAACTCAAAATTGGTGTCCTAAATTTGATAAAAGAAGAAAGCAAATAGTAGTCTCCATGGAATCTGAAGGATCGTTTTTTAATGGTTAGTTAGCAGCCTGCTACAATGTACCACAACCTCCCAAAGGAAGAAATGAGCAGTCATCTATATCCATGAAAGGCACATTGAGAGAACATAATCATGGGGATAAGATTAGGGTAAATGCAAAGTATATCTTGCTTATGGAAATTGTCAGAGACTAGAATGCCAGGGGATTGTGTGGGATCTTCTCCCAGAGTATTAAAGGGGAGACAGAAGACAGGCAGTTACCTCCTGAGTGTCTTTCATTCTTAAGTTGTGGGTCATCTGTGTCAGATGGATTCTAAAGGTCATCATCAACTGAACAACTTGGGTGATGAGCCAGGTTTTGCTGCTATCAAAATAATCACTGTATGATGAAAGTAGGAGCTCTGTGTAGCATAGTTGTCCCTTAAATAGAAGAGGTAAAATATAGAGGGAGGAAAGTAGCCATAAAGACAAAGCAAGAAAGTAGCGTAAAGCAAGCATGGGAAAATTCTTGTCATTCTCAAAATGGACACTCCTTTAAAGAAGTATCCTGTACTTGTATTTCAATATTTATATTTTAAATATAGATTTTGGGGGGCTTATGAGGAGGCTACATCCTGATAAACCCATCATAAGTTGAAAAAATCATAAGTGAAAAACATTTAATACGCCTAACCTACCAGACATCATAGCTTAACTTGGCATCTCTTAAAAGTGCTCAGAACACTTATATTAGCCTACAGTTGGGCAAAATTGTCTAACACAAAGCCTATTTATCATAAAATGTTACATATCTCATGTAATTTATTGAATACTCAATTGAAACTCAAAGAAGTTCTGTAGGGATACGCAATGGTTGTAAGTGTATCAGTTGTTAATCCTCGTGATCCCCTGGCTGATTAGAAACTGTGGCTGGCTTGCAAATTCAAAATTCGAAGTACAGTTTCTACTTAACGGGAATTGCTTTTCCACCATGGTAAAGTAAAAAAAAAGAATCATTAAATTGAAAGATTGTAAGTTGGGGTCTATCTATAATAATATGTTTAAATAAGAATGACATTGTGGAGAAAATATCAGTTGAAGTGTGCTTTAGTCTGTAGTTTAAAATACAGCTCACATTCTTTTATATGAGTCAGTTGTATCTGGTGTTATAGGAACACAGTTGAGAGTTGGGTGATTATCACTTACTCAGAAGCTCTTCTTTTGCTTGCTACATCTCATTAACTCTGCTAGTAAAGTAGTCAGATGATAACATGTTTATGTTGAATACTTTTAAATAGTGTAGTGGGGGAGTTGAGTTTGGTAAAGTGGAACAAATTAAAAGTTGAGGCTCAGACTTTTGTGAGGATGAAAATAATTTTTGTTTCTGATTTTGTTAAAAAGGAAGAAAAGGCTCTTGGCCCAACTGAAATAAAATTTTAGAACTCTACACTTTTGGAGGCAATAATCTCAACAAATCAGCTTTATACCCTCAGTGGATTTTCTTCTTATGAGATTCCATAATTCAAAGACATAATGAAATGAATAAACCAGAAGTTGCTGTACACTACATGGTTGTAGGGATACTTTCTTGATAGGTACCTAGCCAGTGTTATCTAAGAACGTACACTTCTACATTCTTCTAAAATGTACTTATAACAATTTTGAATCTATGCCATGCCACAGTCACACTCCATGCTTTTTATGTAATAAGTTTTGATTTTGTTCCCCCCCTGTTGTTGTTTCCAGGGCTTTTTGTTATTGTTCTTTGCTACATTCTGGAATATTACAGCCATTTAAGAAAAATAGCCTTCCAATAGAGAACACAAAAACAAACCAAACAAAAAGAAATTCCACATAATTTCAGAGGATTAAACAAAGTATTCTGATAATAAAAGATGGAGCCTTGACTTTACCTCTCCAACCTTCATTTTATGCTTGGAACCTACCCCTTTCCCCGATGTCTTTAGTTACATGAATATCAGGTAAAAACACCTTTCTAAAAGAGAAAAATTTACCTAAAATAATTAATTAATTAATTAATTAATTAAATAAATACAATAGAAAAGTTCAAGATTCAAGGACCTCACAGGATAAATGACTCTGGAAAAGTTAAAACTTGCTTGCTTTTATGAAAGATAAGATTGAAATTTTGCAAATTATATTTTCTTAAAGAAAACAGTTGCTTTCCCCCCACCAAATCTAATTTATTATATACCTAGAGTTTTATAAAAAATACAGATTATGTTATCATTCCAGCCCTACTAGATCAGAATTGGTGTGAGGAGAGGGCATGTGTTGCCAATCTGTATTTTTTTAATTCAAGTATAATTGACTACAGGATTATATTTGTTTCATCTGTACAATATGATCCAACAACACTCTACATGACTCAGTGTTCATCATGATAAATCTATTAATCCCCCCCACCTATTCACCCACCCCCTACCTACCTTTCTCCCTGCAAACACTAGTTCTCCATATTTGAGAGTCTTTTTTGTTTGTCTCTTTCTTTCTTAAATTCCACATATGCGTAAAATCATATGGTATTTGTCTTTCTCTGATTAACTTATTTCATATACCATTATACCCTCTAGATCCATCCATGTTGTTGTAAATGACAAGATTTCATTCTTTTCTAGTGGCTGAGAAATACTCCAGTGTGTGTGTGTGTGTGTGTGTGTGTAGCACATCTTCTTTATGCATTGATCTATCAATGGATACTTGAGCTGCTTCCATATCTTGGCTATTATTAACAGTGCTGCAGTAAACACAGGGTGCATATATTTTTTTGAATTAGTGTTTTCATTTTTTTGGGGGGTGGAATTACTAGATCATACGGTAATTCTGTTTTGAATGTTTTGAGGAACCTCCATTCTATTTTCCAAAGTGGCTGCACCAGTTTGAATTCCCATCAACAGGGCATGAGGGTTCCCTTTTCTCCACATCCTTGTCAACACTTATTATTGGGTTTTTGATGCTAGCCATTCTGACAGGTGTGAAGTGATGTCTTATTGTTGCTTTAGTTTGCAATTCCCTGATGATGAGTATTGTTGAGCATCTTTTCATGATCTTTTGGCCATCTATATGTCTTCATTGGGAAAATATCTATTCATGTCCTCTGCCCATTTTAAATTGGATTACTATGATGATGACGACAATGGTGATGATGATGATTATGATGAAGGGGTGCCTGGGTGATTCAGTTGGTTAAACATCTGCTTTTGGCTCAGGTCATGATGTCGGGGTCCTGGGATCAAGCCCCACATTGGGCTCCCTGCTCAGCGGGAAGTCTGCTTCTCTCTCTTCTTCTGCTCCTCCCCCCTGCTTGGTGCTCTCTCTCTATATCTCACTCTCTAAAAAAATAAATCTATTATTATTAATATTACATTAGTTTGGTGTTGAGTTGTAGAAGTTGTATATGTTGGATATTAATCCTTTATCTAATAGATCATTTGCAAATATCCTCTCCCATTCAGTAGGTTGTCTTTATATTTTGCTGTTGGTTTCCTTCACTGTGCAAAAGCTTTTAATTTTGGTGTCATCCCAATAGTTTAATTTTGCTTTTGTTACCCTTGCCTCAGGAGACATACCTACAAAATTTTCTCTGGCCCATGTCAAAGAAATTACTATGTTTTCCTCCGGGAGTTTTATGGTTTCAGATTTCATTTAGGTCTTTAACCCATTTTGAATTTAATCCATTTTGTGTATTGTGTAAGAAAGTTGTCCAGTTTCATTTTTTGCATGTAGTTGTTCAGTTTCCCTAACATCATTTGTTGAAGAGAAGGTCTTTTTCTCATGATATATTCTTGCCTGTTTTGTCAAAGAATTATTGACCACATAATTGTGGGGTTATTTTGGGGCTCATAATTCTGTTACATTGATCTGTGTCTTTTTTTGTGCCAGTACCACTGTTTTGATTACTACAGCTTTATAGTGCATCTTAAAATCTGGGATTGTGATACTTCCAGTTTTGTTCTTCTTTTTCAAGATGGCTGCACTATTTGGGGATTTTTGTATGTGTGTTCCCCTACAAATTTTAGGATTATTTGTTCAGAAGTTTGTGAAAAGTGCTGTTGGTATTTTCACAGGGGTAGTATTAAACCTGTAGATTGCTTTGGGTTTCATGGCCATTTTAACAATATTGGTTCTCCCAATCCATGAGTGTGGAATATCTTTCCATTTGCTTATGTCATCTTCAATTTCTTTCATCAGTGTTTTGCATTTTCAGAGTACAAATCTTTTCTTATTTAAGTTTATTCCTGCGTGTTTTTATTCATTTTGCTATAATTGTAAATCAGATTGTTTTCTTAATTTCCCTTCTGTCACTTCATTATTGTGTAGAAATTCAACAGATTTCTGTCTATTGATTTTGTATCCTGTAACTTATATGAATTTCTATCAATTCTAGTATTTTTTTTCATGGAGTTTTAGAGTTTTCTAAATATAGTATCATGTCATCTATAAATAGTGAAAGTTTTACTTCTTTTACTTCTTCTTCATACCAATTTGTATGTATCATTTCTTGTCTGATTTTTGTGGTTAGGACTTCCAGTACCATTATGAATAAAAGTAGTGACAGTGGACATCCTTGTCTTATTCCTGATCTTAAGAGGAAAGTTCTTAGTTTTTCATTATTGAGTATAATATTAGTTGTGGGTTTTTCATATATGGCCTTTATTATGTTGAAAGGTCTATTCCCTCTAACACTACTTTTTTAAGGATAATTATCACGAGTGGATATTGTACTTTGTCAAATTCTTTTCCTGCTTCTACTGAGATGATCACATGGTTTTTATACTCTTGTTAATGTGATGGATTACACTGATTTATTAGTGAATATCAAACCACTCCTGCATCCTTGGAACAAATCCCAGTTGATCATGATGAAGGATTTTTTTAAAATGTATTGTTGGATTTGGTTTGCTTATATTTTATTGAGGATTTTTGCATCTATAGTCATCAGAGATATTGGCCTGTACCTCTCTTTTTCTGTAGTGTCCTTGTCTGGTTTTGGTATCAAGATCATGCTGGCCTCAAGAATGAATTTAGGAGCTTTCTTTCCTCTTCTATTTTTTTGGAATAGTTTGAGAAGAGTAGATATTACCTCTTCTTTAAATGTTTGGTAAGGGGCACCTGGGTGGCTCAGTGGGTTAAACCTCTGCCTTCAGCTCAGGTCATGATCTCAGGGTCCTGGGATCGAGTTCCGCATCGGGCTCTCTGCTTGGCAGGGAGCCTGCTTCCTCCTCTTTCTCTCTGCCTGCCTCTCTGCCTACTTATGATTTCTCTCTGTCAAATAAATAAATAAATAAATAAAAATCTTAAAAAAAAAAAAATAAATGTTTAGTAAAATTTACCTGTGAAGCCATCTGACCCTAGACTTTTGTTCATTTGGAGTTGTGGTTCATTTTCTGGGCTTTTTTTGTTTTTGTTTTTGTTTTGTTTTGTTTGTTTTTTTGCTGATTTGGTTTCACTGCTGTAGGAGAAGATGGGGGCAGGACACAGATGTTAGCAAGCTGGATGAAAAGTGTTCTTGCTGGTTCTGGAAGTGTCCTGCTATCTAGGCTGGGAATGGGGGTGGATGGTACCTTCCAGCTCTTTTGTTCTTGGATAAGTCTCCTAAAGATCTCTGTCCTTCCAGTGAGCACAGTTCTGAGATTAGTAAATAAATCCTTCCTGTATAGCCCAGGCACTTTCAGACTGCTACTTACTTCTATGCTCTATGTCAGAAGGGTTGTTATGCTGTCTCTTTAAGGTCATGGGCCCAGTTTCCTAACACCCTCTTGGCTCTCCCAGAGCTAAGCCCACTGATTTTTAAAGTACCCAGAATTGAGCCCCACTGGTTGTACAGAGTTGTGAAGTGTAGCCCCACTGGTTTCCAAAGCCAAATGTTATGGGGACTTGTCTTCCCATTGTAGATCCCCTGGGTCTGGGGTGCCTGGTGTGGGGTCTCTTCCTCTTCCTTCTCTGTGCTTGTGGTACCCTCTGAGTTTGTGGTTAGTCTCACTGGGAGTTTGTTTCCTAACTGCATCTCTACTCCTGCTACTTTTTGATATGGTTTCCTCTCTACAATTAATTGTGGAGAGTCTGTTCTGCTGGTCTTTGGGTCATTTTCTAGGTTAGTTTCACTAATGTGGATGTTACCTAAGGTGTATCTGTGGGACCAGGTGAGCTTAGGATCCTTGTACTCTACCATATTCCCAGGCTCCCCCCAAAATTGCTTTTTTGCTTCTATTTCTATTTCTATTGATGTAGACTGTTCTGTTGGAATGAAGTTCAAGCAAACACTTGTTTTGGGGAGAAAGGTTTATATGTTTTATTTAAGCCCTTTCATTCCAGAAATATGAAGAACCAAAACTTGGAAGGAAACTTAGGGAGGTAAACTGAAGATAGTATTTTGAAATATTTAATTTTTTTCATTGTTTATACTGAAGACTTTTTGCCATTAAAACTACACAGAATACCCATGGCTTATTACTCCAAAGAACAGAGACCAAGGGACATAGAAAAGCAGAGGAATCAATTGAGTGTATGAATGGATTTTGAAATAACTCAGTAGAAATAGTAGTTTTGAAAGCCTTCTTTTCTTTTTTTTTTTTTAACAAAAGCCTTATTTTCAAGTGCAAGACCCAGTTGCTTACATTTTCAAACTTCAGAAGTTTCTTTTTAATATCAGGGATTTAGAACATGGAATTTTATGTGTATGTTTGTTTAACGAAAGTAGATTGACTCTAAGATTGCAAATTTGCAACTGTGAAGAAATGGAAGCTTTGGAGTGAATTTCAGTTATAGACCAAAAAGGAAAAAAGGTACATTTCTTCACAGTAATCCCAGTGATTAATTTTTGATGAGCATAGATCAAAATTATAAAGGAAAGAATAGCTTGGGGCAATGCGGCCTCCCCTTCCATCTGATGTCACTTAATGCAGTGGCGGATTGTGATCCCAAAACTAACAGCAAAATAAATGGAGTAGAATGCAAAGTTAATTTTGGAACTAAGTGACATGACATATGCACAGGGAAGACAGACAGCTCCTTTCCTTTCTTTCCTAAACCCCTCTCCCAAGTCATCTATACTGAGGAATAGGAACCTTGAAAAGAGGAAGAAAGACAGGGGTCCTGCTAGTTCAGAAATTGGGGCCATTAGGTCAACTCATTAGGATTTAGAAGGTGTGGAAAAGAATGGCATGCTTGTTTCTTTTTTAACTTAACAAATTCACTGAGAGTTTTAACCCAAAAAAAGATTAACTGCTTCACTGCAGTACCATTTGTTTTTATTAAGGATAATATTGATGTATTAGTGAACATATCAACATACCTCACTCTTCCAAGATGTACAACGTGCACAATATGCACACACTTTTCTTTACATTTTTGCATTTATTGGTTGTAAACTCTCACATATTTTGTATTCCCACCAACCACTGCATAGTTAAGAATTCCCAAATTCTTACAGTAGTTCTTTTATTTCAAAGTGGTACATAATATTCTATCACGTTTTTGTGTCATGATTTGTTAGAATCATGACCTAATGACAAACATATTGTTTTTCTTTTTTGCTGAGAATCAGGGGTGGGAATCCAGTGTAGAGCTAGTATATATAATCTTTTGCTTCTATTTAATTATTTCCTTTAAGTTTATTTTTCTTTGAACTTGAACTGACTGGGGTTGCAGGTGGTTGGCTAACTTCCATTCTCAACATTCAGTTGACTGTGAAAGAACAGTTGACTTCCTAAAATGAAAACAAAACTTTGATTCTCCATTTGAACAATAACAGAATTCTCTTTAGCCAATAAACAAACAAAAAGAACCAAATTTGAGAGTAGAGCAGCACCAATATATTTTTGTTGTTTATTTAAACAATGTCAGGATACTTTTAGATTTATTTTAAAAGAGCTGTACAAATAGTACAAGATTCGCATACACCCTACATCCAGTTTCCCCTCTTGTTAACATCTTATGTTAGTATGACACTCACAACTAATGAACCAATAATGACATGTGTTAAGTCCTAACTTTATTCACATTTCCTTCCTTTTAAGGTATTTATTTGAACTATTATTACAGCTTGCTTTATACAATAGGTAATTTAATTGTGGGAAAAAATGATTTAAAAAAAATCTATTCATACTGCTACAAATGGATATTCTGAATTAGCCTGGAAGTCATAGGGGGGAAAAGAGCATATTAAAAATCCTTTCTAACTCACCACACAGCTATATCTAGGCAGGAGTCTTGTGGCTAGAAAAGAAGAAAGCTCTAATTCTTCACTCTCACTCTTCTTCCTCCATTGGCCCCAAGGCAGAGTATTGCAACAGATGGGTACTTTCTGTTGGCACACTGTGAGGGGCAATGGTAGCCATACAATTACAACTTATAAATACTGGTAAGTCCCTTGAATTTCCACTGCATGCTCAAGGGGTTGAGTTGGATCTTAACACACCAATGGTGAAAGTAAGCTCTGCATACATGAGAGACTTCTAATGACTTGGCAGATCCTCTCAAGTATCATAAATTTCTCTTATCTCACTTTGACCCCAGACCTTAGGCATGGATTCTTTCTATCAGAAGAGGTCCTGTTCCTTAGAAGGACATGCTTCTATTATATCTAAAGTATGGCCATATTTCCCATTGGTTTAATTACTCCTAAGACTCAGAGAATCAGGTGAGGCTCAGCTTTTTTCCCTTGATTTGAAAGATAAAATTAATCCTGAGCATAGAAATTAAAACAGTATTACGTCCAGCTCATGTTAACCAATGTAATGTTATCTCTAGATTATTACTAGCTGGTATAGGCCCATTGTGGGCCAAAGCATTTTACATAGATTTTTTTTTAAGATTTTATTTATTTATTTGACAGACAGAGATCACAAGTAGGCAGAGAGGCAGGTGGGGGGGGGCGGGGGAAGTAGGCTCCCTGCTGAGCAGAGAGCCCAGGTAGAGAGAGGAAGAAGCAGGCTCCCCACTGAGCAGAGAGCCCGATGCAGGGCTCGATCCCAGGACCCTGAAATCATGACCTGAGCCCAAGGCAGAGGCTTTAACCCACTGAGCTACCCAGGCACCCCTACATAGATTATTTTATGTAATCTTCACAACAACCCTTGGGAACTATTATTACGCCTATTTTGCAAATGAGGAAACTGAATGTTATATAACTTGCCAGAGTCAGTCACATACTTAATAAATAGCAGAGTTAGGGAGTAACCCCTGAGCCTATGGTTTTAAACATGTTGCTATAAATTTTACTCATAGCTTTGGGCGTATAGAAAAATCAATAAATATTTCATAAATGAGTTAGTGAATGAATAATGAATGAATGGAACATTTTCCAGGTGATGGTATGTCTTGAGTGAGGTATGTCGTACAGGAGTCAAGCTTAGGAACTATTTACTTTAATCCTCATCTTTACCTTAACTCAGTTATTCAGGATAGTTTCCTGAAGAAATGCACATATATTTTTGTGCAGTTTTGAGTTTTGAGTAGGAATAAGAAGACTGACTGACCTAAAAGATATAAAAGAGAAAATGATTCTGCAAATAAAGAGCAATATGAAAAAGTCATAGTGAAGAAAATTAAAAGAGAAAGAAAAATAAGGCTAAACATTCCTTTGATTGAATTCAAAGTGTCACATGGGAATGGAAAGAGATTGGTGACCTATGGTCTGGGTAGGTAATTTGAATGTATGCAAAAAGCAATAAGGAATCATCTAAACTCAGAGACAGGGGATAATGTGGTCCTTGTTTTTCTTAGTGGTTACAGCCTTTTGTATTGATCAGGATATAGAGAGACCAAAGGCAGGAAGTGGAAAACAGAGGAGGCTTCCTTCATCTGTAGCCTGGATAAATGATTGGCCATAGACAGAATGCGGAAGGAAGCATGGGAGGAGCTATTGGGAGGCGGAGGGGGGAAGAAGACATCCTCCTTATTAGAAAGTAATTTTGAATATGAAAAGAATATAGCATAATTCATTTTTCTTCCCAAATTCTAAGATTCTCATGTTATTTTTTTTCCTTTCTTTATTAGTCAAATTCAAATTAATTTTTTCCCCAATAAGTATGAGGCCTAAGAAATTTTAAATTTGGCTATTGTTAATTCTAAATTATGCCATCTAGGAAACAGTAACACAGAAAGTCCAAAACCATACCTTTTTTTTACTTTAAAATTGTATTCAGTGTTTTAGAGTGCATGAGAACAGATAATTTTTTTTCTAATTTCATTTTGCTAAAATTATAGTGAAGAAGGTTCACATTCGCACAAGACACAAAACAGACAATCAAGAAATAGCCTGAGATAGAGTTTCAGAAATGCTGACTTTTCAGAGAAAAATGAAGTAGGGATTTAAAACTTTCCTTGAAAAATAAACCTGAGAATTAAGTGCCTAACAATTATGTAAATAAAAAATAATTTTTAAAGATATTTAGAAGCCCTATTCCAACAATGGGTACTTCCAAATACAAATTCTCCTTGAATTTTCTGTGACTCCAGAAAATAAATTAAGCACAACAGATGTAAAATAACAAAGGTTAAAATTGTACAGTATAAAGCAATAATTGTAAAATCATTTCAGCGAGTATGGAGGTTACAATGACTGAAGAGATTGATACATAAATACAGAGGAAAAAAATCTAGGTGACCTAACACTAAATTTCTAACATAGGTTACCTGTTACCTTGCCTAACTATTAACTATATATGCTTCTCTAAACTTATGAAATTTTGACAATGGACATGCATTATTTAGAAAAATAAAATAAAATAATGAAGAGAGTTGTTTGCTTGAGAATATGTCCCCAAATTAAGGTAACTTACCTGAGCTATGTAAGTATTGGATGACTTGATAGGGAACTGGTTTGAACACCATAAGGTACCCTATGCTTTTTTATTAAGGACTCAGCTGTTCTTTACACTGAAGAAAAATTATATTGAAAAGTTAAATAGAAGAATGGCATGATCCCCTTTTTGAACAGTATCATTCTTAAGCTACTGCTAAGACTTTCACCCAGGGCTCTTCTTGTAGCTTTTTTTTCTCACACACAAACAGAACTCTGGAATTGTCTATGGAGAGCACCAACAGAGGGGAGAGTTCAAACACATAGCACATAGCAAAGCTTCTTTAAAATGCTCTTTGGATATCTTTCTTTCTCTGGGATTCCATCCTTCATGGAAGCATCCATATATCTTTTCTTTCTTCGGGAAAAATCCTTTCAGTGTTTCCAGTAAAATGATACTCTCTTCCCCTTCTTTCCTGTAGGAAGTTCTGAATGTGCTTGCATATTACAATTAGCTAGACAAAAGCAAAACAAAATAGCATCGCGTCAAATCCACAGCCATCTATTAGCCCTCTAAGTGTGTCACTGAGGATGCTCAGTTTCTCACATTATATAATATATAAATAATAAATTAGCCAAAAGTAAGTTTCTGTTTCTTTTTTCTTTTCTTTTCTTCCTTCCTTCCTTCCTTCCTTTCTTTAAGTTTCTTTTCCAAATACAAGGGGGAAAATAAAGCATTTCCCTTCTTCATCCCTTTCCTATGCTATAACTGCTATTTCTTTCCTAGTCATAATTCATTTCATGACTCACCCTTATGCAGAAGGTCACATACCAGTCCATATGTAATATTTTTTCATATGGAAAATATTAAGCCACTGGATGAGTCACTTACAGAAGAAGCATTTTTAACAGGTGCTATGAAAAAATGAGACCCTAAATTTATAGGTCAGACTATGCACTAGTCTAAGAGAGGATGTGTGCAAAAATCATCATTATTTTAAATGTTTACTTAGCTGATGGTAAGGAGATACTTCAACAATAGCTGTTAATGGAGTCAAAGAGCCTATTTGGGGGAAAGTTGTGGTGAATAGAGGTTTTGAAAGTGAGAGGAAAGGAAGACATTCAGTTTCATGGTAAGGCCAGCATATTTGATACTCTAAGCACTGTTGCAACATTGTGCACAGTCCATGTGTGTGTGTGTGTAAGGAAAAGATTCAGCCATCTGCCTTTCTGCCATCCCAGTGAGCATTTGCTTCCTTAGGTGATGAACAGCAGAAGTGTAATAAAAACATAAATTAGGGTGCCTGGGTGGCTTAGTCGTTAAGCATCTACCTTCCGCTCAAGTCATGATCCCAGGGTCCTGGGATAGAACTGCGCATCAGGCTCCCTGCTCTGCGGGAGGGGGGGGGGCTGCTTCTCTCTCTCCCACTCCCTCTACTGTGTTCCCTCTCTCATGGTGTCTCTCTCTCTCTCTGTCAAATAAATAAATAAAATCTTTTTAAAAAACATAAATCATATCACATGCAAAATAAAGAATTCTAATGAGATTAGTGGATATGTTAAAATAGGGAGTTTTTTGTTTTTTTTTTTTGTTATTATTGTTTTGGCTTTTATGAAGACAAATGAATTGATGAAGCAATAAAATGTACCTTACTTAGAATTATTATAAACGTGGGGTGCCTGGGTGGCTCAGTCCATTCAGCATCCTATTCCTGATTTCAGCTCAGGTCATGATCTCAGAGCTGTGGGGTTGAGCCCTGCTTTGGGCTATACCCTCAGTGGCAAGTCTTTGGGTTTGTCAAAGCAATTGGCTCAGTACTGACCTGGCTTGAAGTAGACAAAGTTTGAAGTCCTGGCTTGTCTATGCATGAAATGTTGCTGTCACCTATCCCCACTTTACTGTGATCCCCAACATTCCAGAAATGAGTTCTACTTAGTACACTCATATCTTTCTTGTTCTAAACCACTGTGGATGCTTGTATTATTTAAGTAAAAATATTTATTATTCTTAGTTCACCAGAAAGGTGATATTAAAGTCCCTGGAAAGAAATACAAGGAAAGCAGGTGATTACAGAGAGGCATGCAGGAAGTTCATAGGCATTTATCTTTTATGACCCATTATATTTTGTTCCCTGTATCTACTACCTTCAAAATCCAGAATTTGCCTGATATATTTTTTAAATATCTGTTATAGACATTAACCTTGATTGTTACTTTGCCTCTGTCAGGCTACTAGTATTCTAATTTCCACTTAATAAGCACTTTGCCCTCTGTTGAGAAAGATAACAATGCAAGCAATTAATTTCCTCTTTAAGACCGATTCTGGCTTTTATATTCTAGTCTTCTGGAAACTAAAATTAGACTACAAATTACTTTAATGAAGAACACAGAATTCTGCTAGGCAATAGCAACTTCCTGTAATTTTCTGAGATTTAAGGACCACGTTCCAGAGTTGATATAAAAATTCAAAGCTTTCCTGGAAAAGTGGATCCATTTATAACTTATGACAACTTGGGGAGTACTTAGGCTACATCACTGAGTTGTGATTCTTAAATCTTTGTGTGGATAGCAACCACTCAGGTTGCTAATTAAATCCCCAATTTCCAGGTTCCACCTTCTGTACTTTGATTTCAGTAGGTCTGGGGGAGGGCCCTGCCTTTTAATGAACTATTCCAAGTGATTTGGCTGCAGGTGGTCCATAGGTCACACTTTGAGAAATGCTGGAGTACAGAGTAAGCTGACCTTTAAGAAATCTTTGGAGGGAGGCACTTGATAGGTTTCCTGGGAGTGGCTAAACCATGGAGAATTTTCACTTTGCCCAGCAGCCCAGTGGTTA
Organism: Taxidea taxus jeffersonii; assembly: GCA_003697995.1. NCBI lineage: Eukaryota > Metazoa > Chordata > Mammalia > Carnivora > Mustelidae > Taxidea > Taxidea taxus. The sequence continues at coordinate 14,578 of RCUC01134404.1, forward strand.
GGTCAGTGCAGAGCTGCCAGGTGGTCACTGGACACTGCTGGGTGGTGAGCAGGTGTAGGTGATCCATTTAAAGATGGAAATGAGGAAGTAAATAATCAGCAATATCATGGTCCTACCATAGTTATTCCAGCTGCACTCTTATTTCTGTTTTGGAGATTCCTCAAGCTCCTCCAATGATACCTTGGGTAATTTTCATACTTGCTCATCTTTGGGGTCTATAAGCCTTTAAGAAAATATACGAAGAGGGGCGCCTGGGTGGCTCAGTCAGTTAAATGTCGGACTCTTGATTTCAGCTCAGGTTTTGGTCTCAGAGTTGTGAGATTGAGCCCTGTCTTGGGCTCTGTGCTGGGTATGGAGCCTGCTTAAGATGCTCTCTCTCCCTCTAAAGAAAGAAATATACAAATATAAATATGTGAGTGTATATATTATATATATAAATAAAACACAAGTTATGCAAATCCAACTGTTAAGAAATTACCTTGACAACCATGTTTAGTTCATTTTCATTATCTGTTTTCCCCTCAATATATCACCCCATATTAGAACTTCTCTTCCAAAGACACTGAAGAAGACATAATATCAAGTTATTTGAAATTGGGGCAGTTTTCCTGATTATGAAAGAGTTGTCCTTGTAGTACACACACAACTACAGATCCATTAACAGATAAGTTTCTTTTAAAGGAGATTGTGTAAAGAGAATATTATTGTGCCGTTGGTCTCATTAGTAAGTGGATGGTGGAAGGGTTACCTTCTCTCCTGGTGATCTCCGCTGGTGGTACGTCTGCACAGTCATTGTTCGGACAGGCAGAGAAGCATTGCCGGAAGAACCCCAGGTGTGAAGGTACAGCCTTGAAATGTGGCTTCAGTAATTCCCAAACATTAGACCTTCGTAACTAAAGTCAGCCACTTTCTGCTCTCTACTCCCTTATCTTACATATATTATCTCATTTTCATCTTCTTTTCTCAGTTATTCAGTACATTTTCTTTTACACCTGCAACACGCCCTATTCACTGTTACGTGCCGAGAACACACGGATAGTACTCTGGAAGGGGGTACCGGGGGTGAAGGCGGCCAGAAGGTGATGAACTCACTGTGCAGTTCTAAGTTTAAATGAGATCAAGCAAGTAACATCTATTTCAAGATATAAAGTGCTATACACATGTAAATTATTAATATTTTGTTTCTCATAACTATCCCTGTAAGCCCATGTAGTTCAAGTGCCCCCAAGGTATCTATCTAAAGAGCTTTATAAAAACAAATCTTCACTAAGCACTGTATGTAACATTTAAAGATTAAAAATAATCTAAATAACTATATAAATTAGTTATAAATTAAATAAATGATGGTATTTCTACACACAAGAATATGTAACAATAAAAAATGACAATAAGAAACCTTTTTCAGGACTTACTGTGTGCCAGGGATAACTATAAATTCATTATTTATACATTAAATTGCTTAATTATTATAGCATCCCTGTGAGAGAACTGAAAAGCAGAGAGGTTAAATAATTTGCCCAAAGCCTCAGAACTAATGAGTGATGGCTTTGGGATTTGGACCCAAGTGGTTTGGTGCTTAGTCTCCACACATAACACTGGTCTTTTCAGTGGCTCTATATGTAGTGGAAACAAAAACTCTCAAAAACATATTGTGCAGTGCAGAAAGGGTATTATCCCCGAAGAGAAAGAAGGTAGAAAGGAAGGAAAGGAAATCTAAATAGACACATGCACGCATCTTCTTTATCCATTCATCTATTGAAGGACATCTCTGCTCCTTCCACAGTTTGGCTACTGTGGACATTGCTGCTATGAACACTGAGGTGCATGTGCCCCTTCTTATCACTCCAATGACTATTACTCAGCCATCAGAAAGGAGGAATACCCACCATGCATTGACATGGATGGAACTGGAGGGAGCTAAGTGAACTAAGTCAAGCAGAGAGAAAAACAATGATATGGTTTCACTCATATGTGGAATATAAGGAATAGCCCAGAGGACCATAGGGGAAGGGAGAGAAAACTGAATGGGAAGAAATCAGAGAGGGAGACAAACCATGAAAGACTTGACTCTGGGAAACAAACTGAAGGTTACAGAAGGCAGGGGGTGGGGGGGCAGGGATAGGGTAACTGGGTGATGGGTACTAAGGAGGGCATGTGATCTGGTGACCACTGGGTATTATACATTACTCATGGATCATTAAACACTACATCAAAAACTAAGGATGTTCTATATGTTGGCTAATTGAACTTAGTTTTAAAAAAAAGATGCATGCATGTGTAGAGAATATCTCTGCAAGGATACACCAAAAAATATAAGTATGGTTGCTTTTTGAGAGAGCCTCTAAGTAGCTGAGAACAAGGATGCAAGACTCATCTTCACTACAGACCTCCCTTGTGCCTTCCGATTTTTTGTGCTGGGTGAATACATAACCAATTTTAAAAGTAAACAGATTTTTTTAAGTGGTAAACCCTTATAATGAATCCTTCTGAAGCAAGTAACAGCCTTGTAATATATATCTTACCTCCCAGTTGATATAGTCTGTAATCACAAGTTCATGTTTGGGGTGCCAGGAGGTCCTCATTGTAGGATAATGACTTTAGGTGATTTCTCCAAATGGTGCTTTGAGGCCTGCATCAGCATGCAGCTGGGAAGCAAGCAATGCTCCAAGGAATTGGCCTCAGTCAGCCTGCTCACTGAATGGCCTAGTAGCCCCATCCAGGCTAGCCCAGAAGGTCCTCTCTGTGGTGCCTGTCACCAAGGCCTGCATATTAAGGCTTAAGAAATCTGGATGAGAAAGGAGGAAGGGATTACCCAATAAACAGAGCATAAACGTTGTTTAATAAATACTCTCTGAATGGGTAAGCCAAAAGGAGCAAAAAGGTGGTGGTGGTGGCGGTGGGGGAGACCAAGAAAATAGTGATATAAATGTACGTGCCCCACATCTGTACACCAGTGAGATTGATTTTTCAACTATATCTGATAAACCAGCTCTAAATGCATCCTGAAACAAGTTCCCGGAATGATTGGAGCAAGAGCTATTAGCTTAAAAGTCATCAGTGATACAGAAAGTTTTATCTTTTCCCCCAGAAGTGAGTAGGTGGATGTGGGTATGAGAACAGGATTTTATCTTCATCATCGTAGCATGTACCATTTATCCAGTCCATAAAAATCCTTAAAAATTATAAAAACAAAATACAGTGTTCTATTTCAATTTGTAGTTTTAAAGAAACTTGTAAGACTTGAATTGAGGCAGGCAAATATTTGAGGTTGTGGTTTCAGGATTGATGTGGCTACCAGACAAGAGGGCTCTCAGGCTCTTGAACTCCCCTGAGGATGGCACATACAGTGTATGTCCAAGACTGGATTCGTGCATTGAAATGTATCAGAGGTCAAATCAAGTTCCTAGTCCTAAGGAGATGACACTTTATGAAATCAGAGATACATTCCATCTCCAAACATAAAGAATATGCTGTAAATTGGATTATTGTTCCAAATTTTTCTCAGTCTTCCCCGTAACAGGGTTGTAATCCTGTACATTGCCATGGAGCTTGAAGTAGGCCTTCTTTACGAGAGGAATATGTTTCTCCATTCCATTTCTATCAGGGTTGAGCATGTGACTAGTTTTGGTCAGTGGAATGAGAGTGGAATTAACATATAGGAAGTCTGAGTAGGAGTGGTTTTTTTTGTTTATTTGTTTTTAAAGATTTATTTATTTGACAGACAGAGATCACAGGCAGGCAGAGAGGCAGGCAGAGAGAGAAAGGGTGGGGGGAGTAAGCAGGCTCCCTACCTAGCAGAGAACCTGATGTGGGGCTCGATCCCAAGACCCCGGGAACATGACCTGAGCCGAAGGCAGAGGCTTTAGCCCACTGAGCCACCCAGGCGCCCCCTGAGTAGAAGTTTTAAGAGCTATGGCAAAGTTGTGCCATCATTCCCCTCTCCGCCTAAAAATGGTCTGTGGCAAAGAGACACTGCTTCTTCAATCCTACATTCTGGAATAAAGACGATATTCAGAGAGGTCTCTGAGACAGTCCCTAGCTGATCTGTAACATAAACAGGAAGTAAATCTTTGAGGTGGTAAACACTATGATTTGAGAATTATATTTTTAATGCAATATAACCTAGTGAAAGCTGATTAATATAGAGTGACAACTTGAATAGCCATGCTTGCTCCTGGAAATCATAAAATGAAAAAAGATAAATGCAGTAAAACATAAATTCCTATGCCAACATCCTCACTCCCTCAGGCTGGGTGAATCATGGGCCTGGCAGGGGGTCGGCTCCTAGTGGGCATGCCCAGGTTAAGAATGAATGAGTGGGTACCTGGGCAACTCAGCTCCAGCTGGGCCACTCTCTGCCTTTGGCCTCTGGGCTTGTATGGATGAACACTTGGAGCTCAGATCATGTGTCTGGCCATCCATGATATGCACTCATGAAAGCTGCTGTGAGAAAATATTTGAATTCCATGAACCCTTTGTAGGGGAAGTATGCATATTTTAAAGCAGAATGTTGATGGCCTTGGCAAGCTTCACAGGCATCTGGGTATCTTCTCAGTATCAACCAGGAATTACCCACTCTTGTGAAAGTGGACATCATATTTGAAGAACCCTAGAACTTTGACATACATAAAAGGACACGTGTAAATAGCCAGGTAATAAATAATTCAGGCTTTGCAAGTCATACTACCTCTTCTGCAAATACCCACCTCCAGCACTGTATTGTGAAACCAGACAAATAATATCTAATAAATACTTGTGGCTCTGTCTCAAATGAAATCATATTTACAAAAATGGGTGCCTGGCCAGATTTGATCTCTGGGCCAAACTTTGCTGACCCTTGATCTAGTGAGAAAGAAAATGGAACTTAGTTCCACCAGTATCACACTTAAGAAATTTGGTGTCAGGTAAAAGAGAGTTTGTTGTCCACACCCCATCCAGAGAAACTTGAAATGATCTTGCTCACCCAAGAAGTTATTAAGCCATGAAGTTTACCCTCAGGAGCTATTTGGAAAGTTTAATGACAATGTATCATCAAACACAATGAGAAATCCAGATGCCTTGACAGGGTGATCTGTAGACATCACAGGGTTTTGGGGATCTAGAAGCACCACCAAAGAGAGAGCATGAAGCATACAGTGGCAACCAGGAATCCAAGTTCTGAGAGCATAGAAAGTACTGAAGATGAGAAGCAAGTGTCAATAGGGATTTATTATTTACCCTTTATCACTGAAATGTGCACACTCATTCTGCATTTGGTTTGTCAGAAAGAACATCGGCTCTTAGTACATGTCAGGAGAGTGATTTTGAGTAGATTTAGAAAAGAACTTTAGAACAGGAGTGATTTGCTGTATCTTGGCCTTTTTTGTTACTTTTCTAGGAAAAAGACATATTGTTTGGTAAACAAGGAATGAATTTAAATATTTGGTATCCTTTCCCCAAAGTCCAAAACAATGAAATAAAAGTTTCTTGTATGTTTTGTTAAGTTTGTGATCATTGAGAGAACAGTCTCTTTGGCTTATTCAGAAAGGATGCTATTCTTAGAGGATCAGAGCAGGCTTCTTAGAGACCTAAGGATAACCTGAGTAGCTTTTAGCTTTCTACAATTACAGATTTATGGGCCTCAAAGATGCTATTAGTTCTGGGTTGTGTTTCCTTATTATGTTTAACGAGCAGCACATGACACTGCTATAGGTGGTCAGCCAAGGGAGTGGTCAGGACACCAGAGCATGGACTCCTTTTGACTGAATCCTGTGGTTGTTGCCGTAGCTCCAGGACAAAGTCTACCAGCCAGAGCTCCAGCTCAGGTAATATAAATGCCACAATTATGTTCATCTACCTCTCATCTATTTACTGGATTTTATTATCTCCACTGACCTGAGGCCTTGCATTTAATTTAGGAGGTATGTTTTTAAATATTTTTTTTTTTTTTTGAGAGGGAGAGAGGGAGAGTCAGGTGCGGAAGGGCAGAGGGCAATGGGGAGAGAAACCAAAGCAGACTCTGCGCAGAGCGCAGAGCCCCACTTGGGGCTCCATCTCGGGACCCTGAGATCATAACCTGAGCTGAAGACAAGAGTCTTTGAGGCTTAATTGACTGTACAACCCAGGTGCCCTAGGAGATGTGTTTTTAATTATATGTATATAGCAAGTAACAGAACACATAATTATGTCATTTTAGTTTCTGAATATAAATAGGCTATATTTTTTCCTATACTGCAACCAAACCAAATATTTTTGTTGTTTTGGAGGACATGTGGGTAACTCAAGAGAAAAAAAATTTTTGCTAATGTCATGTTTTTGCCTGAGGTTTTATTTTATGTTAAAAGTAATTTTGCCAGCAGCATAGAAATAAATCCTGAATTTTGCCCTTCTTAAGCTCTTAATTTCTAATGTTAACATCTTTTTTAGGGTAGCCTTTGAATAGAGCAAAAATAAAGGCTTTGTATAATGGGATGCAGTACAATAGATTCATATGTATTTTTTTTTTGAGATTTTATTTATTTATTTGACAGATAGAGATCACAAGTAGGCAGACAGGCAAGCACAGAGAGAGGGGGAGGCAGGCTCCCTGCCGAGCAGAGAGCCCGATGCGGGGCTTGATCCCAGGACCCTGGGATCATGACCTGAGCAGAAGGCAGAGGCTTTAACCCACTGAGCCACCCAGGCGCCCCAGATTCATATGTATTAAGAAAGGATGTGGCCTGGGGTCATATATAATTTAAATAAAATCATTAAAGTTAACATTGGGTTCTGTATAAAAAAAAGAGCTTTATATGCTATATACTATGTTGATATATACATATTGTTAATTAGAGATGTTTAAGGCTATATATATATATAAAAGTTATATCTCTTACTCAGGAATGTAGAGTCAAATTATAAAACTGTTCCTTTTTTTAAAGATTTTATTTGTTTGACAGAGAGAGTGACAACAAAAGAGGGAACCCAATCAAGGGGAGTGGGAGAGGGAGAAGCTGGCTCCCGGCCAAGCAGAGAGCCTGACACCGGCTCCATCCCAGGACCCTGGGATCATGACCTGAGCCGAAGGCAGACACTTAATGACTGAGCCACCAGGTGCCCCAAATTATAAAAGTGTTCCAAGGAGGAACATCAGTTACAGGTGGAGGCATAACAAAACACTCAGGAGGCTTAGAATCAAATAGAAATAGGATTGCTTATTGGTCTTGTCATTCACCATCTATGTGTCCTTCCTCGGGCAGACTAATTTCTCCAAGCTTTATTCTCCTCCTCTGTAAAGTAGGAAAAAACATATCCACTTCTTTAAAGTTGTTATAAGAATTAATTAAGCAGCGTTTATAAAATACTGAGCTTACAGTGCATACTGAAAATGTCATTTCTAGCCCCTTTACGCTATTTGACTGAAAACATTTTTGAACCCTGAACAGAAATATGTTTTTTGAGGATCCCTGGGTGGCTCAGTTAAGTGGCTACCTTCAGCTCAGGTCATGATCCCAGAGTCCTGGAATCAAGTCCTGCATCCAGCTCCTTGCTCAGTTCAGAGCCTACGTCTCCCTCTGCTGCTCTCCCTGCTCATGTGCTCTCCCTTTCTCTCTGACAAATAAATAAAATCTTCTTTTTTTAAAAAAAGAAATATGCTTTTTGGTTTCCTGTATGTTTAAGTATTCTCTATTCCTTTTTACATTATTTCCCTTCACAACATGCTTTTGTTTCTGATCTAATCTTTTCATAGTATCAAAAAATGTATGGGTAGAGAAGAAAAGTCATTTCATTAAATACAATTTCATTTCTAATTCAAACCCTAACATTATAATGCTGGTGAGAATTGTATTTGGTTCATCAAATACTTAACCTAAATTAGTTTGTGTTTTTACATTGCTTTTAAAGGTTAATTTTTTTAAAAGGTTAATTTTTAATACTTCTTATGAATCTTGGAAACAAAATGTATATTTCATCTTGAATCATGCAGCATAAGCACAAGCCAAGCACATTACTGATTTTTCTTTAAACTTTGATGATTTTTCTACTATGTAATTACTGTGGGTCCATTATAAAAGGATTAGAAGATATAGGTCTTTAAAAGAAAACTATCCATAAATTTATGAATCAGAGATAACCACTGATTACATTTGGTGTGGACTCTTTAAAAAATTATTTATATATATAGTATTACAACCCTTAGGGAACTCTAAAATAAATGATAATTATCTCTCTCAAGTAGACTTTTATAATAACTATTATTTTATTTTTTATATATTACATATATAGCACCATACTTAGTTGTTTGTGTAAGTTATAATTTATGTCACAAATTCCTATCTTTGAGTAAACAATTCATTTACGTTTGTTATTATAAAAATGCTGTCAGTATCTATCTTCATAAAATTATTTCCTTAGTTTAAATTCCTATGTGTAAAACCCAGGCACATTTAAAATTCATCATAGAGTTTCCTATGGAAACTCACATCTGATTTCCCTGCTGGAAGCTTGTTTCTCTGCTTCTAAAAAGTGACCTATGTCAATGTTAATTCACAGTAGGTAGCATTGTAGACATGAAGTCCATAAATTCTTTTTCTTACTGTTTATTTTATTATTTTTTAAGATTTTATTTATTTATTTGACAGACAGAGATCACAGGTAGGCAGAGAGGCAGGCAGAGAGAGAGGAAGGGAAGCAGGCTCCTTGCTGAGCAGAGAGCCCGATGTGGGGCTCGATCCCAGGACCCTGGGATCATGACCTGAGCCGAAGGCAGAGGCTTTAACCCACTGAGCCACCCAGGCGCCCCCTCTTTTTCTTACTGTTGATGTTTCATAACACCTAGCCTCTAATTAGGTCTACCAAGATATATTTATTTATTTTTAGCAATTGTAGCACCCCAAAATAAAACTTTTTCTATCATTCATTTTTTATTTATTCATATGTAGTTGAGATGCAATTAGAATAAGACATTGTTGAAAATAAAAAGGAGTTCAAGTACTCTCCACCCCAGTCATAATTATATGATTAATTAGAACATGATTATAACATTGATAGGAGTCCTTTGAGGGAGTGTTTGCTCCTTTAAATATCACTGTAGCCTCTAAACTAAATCCTCAGCATGGTCTTGGTTTTGGATTGTTCCATACCTGCACCACGTTGGACATCATGCTTAAAACTTCAGGCCTTTTCCTATTTCTCACTGTACCAACAGCATATATATCCACCATACAATGTCAGACGTCATGAAGGGTGTAAACATCCAGAACCAACAAAGGGCAGGGGTTCAGATAGAAAGTCTAGGAGAGGGTGGTGGGGTTATGGACATTGGGGAGGGTGAGTGCTGTGAAGTGTGTAAACCTGGCGATTCACAGACCTGTACCCCTGGGGCTAATAATACATTATATGGTTATAAAAAAATAAAAAAATAAAAAAATAAAGTCTAGGAGACATCAGCGGACACTCTGATGAGGAGATAATATCTGAGGTTGACCTGAATTTTTATAGGTAAAGGGTAAAGGGAAGTTCTCATTATCCCTCTGATGAGTACTAGTGAAGAAGGCAGAGTGAGACTGTATCTTCTAATTCTGCCTGTCCCACTTTCTAACCATAGGTCCTCCTGGGCAAGTCTTGTCATTGGTAGATTGGGTAATACTGCCCTGACATTTCACCAGAGAGTTGTGAGGTCAAACTGAGCTAATGTGACTGAGAGTATTTTAAAACTGTACAGCAATATATGAGCATAAGGGACATTTAAATACTCAGTGTTAGCTGGGCACCTGGGTGGCTCAGTGGGTTAAGCCTCTGCCTTCAACTCAGGTCATGATCTCAGAGTCCTGGGATTGAGCCCCACATCAGGCTCTCTGCTCAGTGGAGAGCCTGCTTCCCACCCACCCAACACCTGCCTGTCTACCTACTTGTGATCTCTCTCTGTCAAATAAATAAAATCTAAAACAAAACAAACAAAACCTCAGTGTTAGCATGTTTGGGGGCAAGATGCCAATTCAGAACTTATGGTTCTACCTCAAATGAATCTAAAGAAAGATCGTAAGAAAATATAAAATGATTTCAGTATAAATTCAACTCTTATTTTGAAAGCAAGTTCAAGTTGAGTGTTGGAATTTTATAAATTTATTTCATAGATTATATCCCTAATTATAATAACAGTTATTAATGTATCAAATACTGTGTTAAGTGCTTCACATGTAAGCTTTGTGCCTGGGCTTTAATTTTTAAGGTGACTAAATGATGACATGGAGAAATCAGTGCTATTCAAAGAGAAGTCTAATGTCATTCACAGGTCCCTCAGAAACACCAGGTTTCAATGAGGAAGCAGAAGCTGGAGAGAGGGGTAGGTTTAGGCCCGAGCTTTTCCTGGAGTTTCTGTGGGAAAGGCAAGATAGGGCAGGATAAAGACATTAGGATTGGCTAGTTTGAATACTTTTGGCAGACTCTAAGTTTTACAAGTGGTCCCTAGTTGTCTGATACCTGCCCCTGGGATGATTAAGGCAGAATATTGGCTCTTGGAACACAGGCTGAGAAGAGAGGTATGGCTCTGGATTGGTGAGTTTGTATAGTAGAGGCCTGTTCCTGGCTGAGTCCTTTGCTATCTCTGAGAATTGGCATGCCCAGGGAAGCACAGTCTACTTCCAGCAGGAAATGTTTTGTAAGAAATGAAAACATGATATAATACAATGTAGTATTTCATTAAATCATCATCTTGCTTAACTGAAACCTTATGCTCATTGATTAGTAACTTCCCATTACTGGTAAGTTCTAGAAATCTGCTGTACAACATGGTACCTGTACTCAACACTAATGTATTGAACACTTAAAAATTTGTTAGCTAATGTCTTGCTGTGTTCTGTTCTTACCACACACACACAAAAATAAAAATTAAAAAAACTCACCACAATTCAGTAAATAGACACCACATTCTCCCTATTTTACAAATAAGTACATCGAATATTAGAGAAATTATGTGATTTGCCCAATGTCACACAAATGTTAAGTGACAGAATAAGGATTTAAACACAAAATTCTAAAAGCTGACAACCTATAACTGCAGAAGTTGATATATATATACAGTACTCTAATAATTTGTTTTCCATCCTTTAATAGCTAAGGTATTACAATGTTGGTTGATGATAATTGTAAATTTAGAGGTCATGGTGACTTGCTAAATACAGTACTGAGGCTCAGAAGAGCTAAATAGAGTGCCCAAGCTAAGACATTGTTTGGATAATCACTGCTGCTTAACAAGCTAACTCTTAAGTTTATGACCTGAAACACTGGTTTTATTTTGCCCAAACTTCTTGGAGTTAAGAATTCAGGAAGAGCCTGGCTAGATGTTTTGTTTCTGATTCATGTGGTATCAGCTAGGCAACTGTGACCAGAGAAACCACTCACTTTCAGGATGGTTTCTTCATACATGTCTAGCATGTCTCTCCTTGACCACTCTCATTCTCCACAGGGTCTCTTATCCTCCACAGCCTATCCATATAGCTTAGGCTTCTCACAGCTTGGTGGTCTCACAGCATCTGCATTACTTAAATGGCAGCTAGCTTCCAAAAGACAGGAAGCACCGATGCTAGGCCAGTTAAGGGAAATGCCTAAAACTGGTAGAGCATCACTCCCACCATATTCTATTGATCAAAGCAGTCACAGAACCTGCCCAGATTCTGAAGCTGGAGAAGCAGACTCTGTCTTTTGCTAGGGTTGTAACAAGTTCTTATCACAAAAGAAACATAGGATGGGTGTTACTATTATAAGCTATCTTTGGGAAATATTATGTCACATATATCTAATCAGTGGCTGAACTCAGGTATCTAATACCAAAGATCAAATTTTTAGTTTTCGTATTACAATGAAACACAGTTTAGCACAGCAATAATCAATAGACCTCTTTTTTTAAAATTCAGAGTTATACTGAACGTATGCCATTGCCAATAAATTGAGATTCATATTTCCATTATCCTCATTAAGAGGACAGCAAAGTTCCTGATCCGTTAAGTAGGCTAAATTTCTGTTACTTTTTGCCTGATGTCCTACCCTTCTTTTATGGCTCCACCCTTTTCAAAAAAGCATAAGCCTAGTAGATTCAGGATTCCAGTAGACAGGACAGGTTCATCTCAGGGATCTAAGGCTGCCTGGAAATGGCATTACTTTTAACCCTTAGGATATAGCCCATTCTGCAACATCCTAAGGCTTTGTCATTCCCAGAATCTGCTTCTGAAAGTGAGGTTTTCTATGTACAAAGCAAACTTTCTGCCACCTGATTAAAATTAGACAGTGAACAGAGTTGGAAAATAAAAATGGAACAAATTCTGCAACTTCCCTTCTTTATATATGCTAAACAATTTCAAATTACATTTCAAAAACAGACACTATTCATACTGAGAACTCACATTTTTAAAGCCTGAAAACTAAAGCTATATGTATGGAATGTACTGAATCTCTGTTCAGCTTATCTCTTTGAAGATATTAAAATAGCACAACAATCAGTTTTTTAGTGATTAATAATTCTTGAACTTTTACCTCCCCAACACACTATCTAATTTACTACATGTGAAACCAAAATTCTGTCATTCATAAAGTATCTCCTGAATGCCTTTTATCCCTACCCTAACTTATTCCTCCTTTTTAATTGGGGCATCTATTCACTTACCTTTAATATGATTATCAGTATTGGGTTTATGAAAATCTTGCTTATTTTCTATTCTGTTTTGAGACTCTATCATTCACTTCTTCTCTTCAACTAATAAACTTTTTTGGTATTCCATTTTTTTCTGCTCCTCTGAGTATCTATGGTTCTTTTATTTTTAGTAGCTGTTGCAGTTATCAAAATGGAAATTCTTAATTTGTGACAATCTTTTTAAAATTAATATTATAGCATATCCCTGCATTATGAGAACCTTCTTAATAATAATTTGATATATAACCCTCCTGTACTTTGTTCTATTATTGTCATATATTTTACTTTTATATGTGATATGAATCCTAAAATACATTGTTATTATTTGTACTTTAAGCAGTCTATGTCTGTATCTGAAATTTCACCATCTGGATTATCTGTGCATCTGTTGTATTGTCTATTGTTTTCCTTGGTTTCAATCCCATAGTTTTGTCTCTTTGTGTCTGATCTTTTAAATTCAGTCCCAACTGTATTTGAAAAATTATAGAGATAATTTGATGCCTAAGATAGGTACCTTCATCCCAAATAAGATTTATAGCTGTTTCTAGCAGATGACTTGGGACAAAAACAGTACAGATGACCTTAATCCAATCAGGGATTGAATGGTTCAAACTGAGCTTCAGTCTTTGTGAGAGCTGGGCTGTATCAGTTACCCTTACTCCTTAGATGTTGCTCTCAGGGCTCCCAACCTAAAACCTGTAGATTTGCCAGGAATACCTTCTCCTTGGGAGGCTCTACCTTTCAGTTTTTTTCCTAAATTTACAAGGAAAGCCCCTCTTAGGTCTCAGCTTCTTAACCATCTCCTGTAGAATTATCTCCCCGAAGGAGAGTGGTCCAAATACTAGGCTTGCCTTTCTCAATTCTCTTCTCTTGGCTTTTGGTCTAGGGATTTGCCTATGCCTTGTAGCTTTCCAATGCTTTCATATTTTTGAAAACAGAATTTTGTCCAACCTTTGTTTATATACCTCCCTAGGGTTAGACCAATAATTATTTAATACCTTCCTAGTCTTTCAGTAATACTAGTTCTGAAAAACTTTTAAAATTATGAGATATAATACATTTAGAAAAACTCATATAAAATATAGGTACAACTTAACTAATTATTATACAGTGAATTTTGAGTGTAACTACCACTAAGGTTGTGTCTTTTAATTTTAAGCAAAATTATCTGACTCTAAAAAAGTTTATAGCTATTTCACAGCAATGATTGTTATAACCCAATAAAATATAATAATCTTAATTATAATGATAGGCACATAGAAACTAAACCAGCAATACTTACATAGAAATGATAAATTTATCTTAAGAAACTTATTCTAAGAGTGTAAATTTTTCTTACCTGGGCAAAATAATATTCTGAAGATAGTTTACTGATCAGGGCTTAAAGTCAACATACATCGTGGATAATTAAGAGAAGTAAGAAATTGGTTATATTGTTTCTAATACTTTTTCAACTAGAATTAGGATAAAGAAGTTTGAATATCAAAAAAGGGAGGTTTCAATTTGGGCAAAATAATGTAATATCACTTATTAACTTTATACATTTTAAAAATCACTCTCTCTTTCAAAAACACATAAATGTGGAAAAGATAAAATGAGAAGAACATCTGATAAAAAGAGAAAATTGTGGTAGAAAATGAAAAAAAAAGCCAAGATTAGTGTACAAACCCCCCCTTTTTTTAAGTTTCCATACCCTTTTAGAGGTGAGCCACCCATTCGATTCTGAATTTCTCTTAGTACAAGAGCAAATAGAGAAATACCATGAGTTTCAAGATTCACAGTACTACAAATAATTGAACATTCACAAACCAATTGTTTAGGAGATGCACAGCTGTTCTTGGTATTTATATCAGAGAAAAAAAAATTCTACTAGGGGTTCTTATTCAGAAGCTTGTTTGACTAATATATAAAGTAGAATGAGACAGATTTATTTTTGACCAAAAGTAGACAAGATACATTAAGCATGATGCAGAAAGTAAGGTGCTAAAAGAGACTAGGCAAACAATCACATAAATAATTTTGAGGTACTTATTAAGCAAATGTTCTGTGCCAGGCAGCCTGTGAGACCAAGTGCTCATGGTCCTGTGTGAGAAACAGACAAGTAAATTTATAGCACTGAGGTTATAATAGAACTGCCTGGAAAGGGGGATGGGAGCAGGAGGAGATCCAGTTATTCCTCCACAGAAATATGATAATTAAGCAGAGTCCTGATGTATGAGTAATATTTCTCAAGTGGCTAGGGGCGGATTGAAGGTAGAAGAGTACATAATAGGAATGGAGGCCAAAAAAAAATGGAGATCTATAAATAATTATAGAAGGAGGGCGCCTGGGTGGCTCAGTGGGTTAAAGCCTCTGCCTTCGGCTCAGGTCATGATTTCAGGGTCCTGGGATGGAGCCCCGCATCAGGCTCTCTGCCCAGCGGGGAGCCTGCTTCCCCCTCTCTCCCTGCCTGCCTCTCTGCCTACTTGTGATCTCTGTCAAATAAATAAATAAAATCTTTTAAAAAAATAATTAGAGAAAGAAATGCAAATTGGAAAGAAATGGGATAAAGCTAAAGAAGAAGACAAAGCCATTTGGATGCCATTTAATAGCTAGTGAGCCATTCAGTGATTTAAAGCAGTGTGGAAGATGAATTAGAATGTTAACCCTGAAGATAATGAGAAAAGTAAAAAGCATATTGCAAAAGCCCAGGAAAGAAATTATGCATGTCTGGATTAAAATAGTTTGAGTGGATATAAAGAAAAGTGATACATTTTTTAATATTTAGGAATCTAATCAGTATGACTTGATGACTGATTATATGTTAGAAGTGATGGAAATAAGAGTTTAGAATATCTCCTAGAATACAGTCAGAAAGGATTTGATTTCACTGGTCACCTTGGAGGCCATAAGAAAGCTTGTTTCACAACCTAAGTGTCCATCAGTAGACAAATGGATAAAGAAAATGTGGTGCACACACACACACGTGGAATGTTACGCAGCCATAAAAATAGAATGAGATCATCCATTTGGGACCACATGGATGGACCTAGAGGGTACACTGACTGCTAAGTGAAATAATCAGACTAAGAAAGACAAATACCAAATGATTCCACTCATAAGTGGAATCTAAAAAATAAAAATGAATGAACAAACAAAAAAGCAGAATCAGACCTATAAATTCAGGGAACAGACAGATGGTTGCCAGAGAGGATTGGGGTGGGAGGGGTTTGGGTAAAATGGGCAAAGAGGAGTGGAGATAGAGGCCTCCAGTTATGAAATAAATAAGTCACAGGAATAAAAGGCACACCGTAAGGAATATAGTCAATGATATTTTAATAGCTATATAACAGAACAGATGGTAGCTACACTTTTGGTGAATGCAGCATAATGTATAAACTTGTCAAGTCACTAAGTCGTACACCTGAAGCTAATGTAACATTGTGTGCCAACTATAAAATAAAAATACTCAAAAAGGGCTTTCTTCATAAACTTCTGAATATGTTTTATTTGTGACTCGTATAGTACATTCAAGTGGAGCCTTCTAGTAGTCAATAAGATATATAGGCCCGAGGCCCCGAAAGGAGATCTGGGCCAGGGAAAGAGGAGCCATCAGTGTAGTTTCAATCATGACAACATGAACTTGAGCAAGGAAAGAGTACAGAGAGAGAAAAATTGAAATTAAGGACAGAGCACTGGGTTCATCAATATTAAAGAGTTGACTAATGGTTAAAAAAAAAAAACACACACACAAAAAAAAGTCTGGGAGAAAGGCCAAGGATGTGTGGCCAGAGTGCAAGGTGAATTCCTGGAGAGTTTTATCCCATTATAACTGTGCATTCTTTTTCTGACTAAAAAAAAAAAAAAAAAAAAAAAAAAAATCCCATGTTCGTAGTGTTCCAGATTCGGTCTTCAGTGATTTCAAAAGTATACAGGTGGCCAAGAGCATGGCAGATCATAGTGTTTCTTTCACCAAGAATTACGCAGTGCCCACATACTACATATCTAGAGGTAAATAAAAAATTATTCCCATCCTTGGTATGGTATGGTATAATATAGCATGGCATGGTATGTTTGGAGGAAATGTGTAAATATCAGAAAATTTCAACATAAAGCATAAAGAAAGATTCACAGTATAAACCACAATTTATTATGTGAATGCAGAGGACAGATGCCTCCTCTCCTTGCCAAGCTTTCAGATGTTGTCTTCTATGATATACTAATTATAAATATGAACAGGAAGGATGGTAAAGAAGTATCTAATCAAGAGAAACTTAAACCAGTGGAGAATTCATCTCACTAGAAGACCAAGATGAGATAAATGCTTTCCTTTGCCAGTGTCCCATAAACAGCTGTCAGTAAGAAGCAGTTTGATTTTACTGGTGTATTTTAAAGTAGAAATGAGGCTAGCCAATGTGAGAACAGTATATTTGGGTTTTGAGAGGTGATGATTTTCTAAATGCATCTCAGAAACTAGGCTTTTTATCAAAAATCACAGAGAAAAAAATCACAGAGCAAATATATTATCTTCTCTCCTACACAGAGGGGAGTCATTTCTCATTTAGGCAAAAAAAGTGATGTTTCTAGCTAACATCTGCTAAAAACACCTGCCAATAACAAGCCATAACTCAAAAACTTCCAGCACAATGAGAATGAGGAAGAAATATAAAGAAGCGAAGTTATGATTCACAGATAAGTGTATATTTCACAGATAAATGTAGAATTAATTTGTACTATAATAATTAGCCATTGAATAACAAGCCAGTAATTTTGGGGTTCCTGTAGCCAGGGAGAGCTACATGAAACTCAAAAGAAGAAGGAGGAGGAGGAGGAGGAAAGGAGAGGGGGAAGGGGACGGGGGGAGGAGGAGGAGAAGAAGAAGAAAAGAAAGAAATAAGAAAGAAGAGAAAGGGGGAGGGAGAGGGGAGGGAGGGACAAAGGGAGGAAGGAAGGAAGGAAGAAAGGGAGGGCACAGAAAGCTCTAGACAGAAGAGAACAGTGCGAAAGAGAATGATGAAGAATGAGAAAGTCATTAAATCATCAGGAGACATTACTTAGATATCTTGCTAGTTAACTGAAATACTGTTAACTATTAATTAAATCTATATAGCAACCCAGACTGGCATTTGATTCTTAACATTTTTCCCCTGATGTCTCAATAAAGAACTCTATGTAGGTGCTGTGGAAATGAAGTCACCTGAATTCAGGTGGACTACAGCCTTGTCCACAGACCAGCAATATCATCTTCTGAGAATTTTCCAATCTCTCTCCATGTTGACTGAATCAGAATCTGCATTTCCACAAAAGTTCCAAGTGATATGTATGCCTCTTAAAAATTTGAAAATTACTGGCAGGAGCGTATTCTGGTACCTTGTCAAGGACTTCCTTACCTAGAGTCTGTCAAGTTACATGTTATGTTAGCTTCTATAAAGTTTTTTTAGCCCATATAACATTACTAATTAAGTGTATTACTATCTACATAGCTGTATAGCAATATAAGAAATTCAGGTGAGGGGCACCTGTGTGGCTCAGTTGGTTAAGTTGCTGCCTTCGGCTTAGGTCATGATTCCAGGATCCTGGGATCGAGTCCCACATCAGGATCCCTGCTCAGCAGAGAGCCTGCTTCTCTCTCTCCCTCTGCCTGCCGCTCTACTTACTTGTGCTATTTCTCTGTCAAATAAATAAAATCTTTAAAAAAAAAAAAGAAATTCAGGTGAATTGTCATCTGTTCCCTTGTTTAGCTAGCTATCTATACCATACTGAGAATATAGGCAGTAAAATAGTCCAAACTATAATTATTATTTTATGGAAATAAAATTGAATTGAGAAATTACATCTTCACAGGAAAACACTAGAAAAAGAAATATGTGGCGTAAGTATTCAAACCATTTTCCAACCTATAGATGCAGGACTCTGAAGAACCACAAAGGTATTTTATGGGGTCCTTTTACTAATTTAGTTATCAATGCATATCATTATTTTCCCAATTAGAAAAACTAGAAGTACAACTGTTATCATGTAGCACCTATGAAATTTTCCAGTGTTTATAAGGTTCATGCTGGATAATTAGCTTAAATTACACAAACTGTTAACAGAATGGAATTATTATTGATCTGAATGGTTTGAATGCGAGTACCCTGGGTATTACAGAAAGTGAATTATACTGAGTGTCAGGAGGGCATTCTAGATAGGAGGAAACTGTGTGTTTAAAGTGAATGAAATGGTCAAAGAATGGGAAGCAAATAACTACTAGAGGTGAAAGACCTAAAATATTTGGGCAGTAGTAAGATTAAATTATGTAGATAAGGATGGAGCAAATTATATTAAAATCTATCCTATTTTTGTTTACCCTCTGTCTTACTCTCTTGGTCTTTAAATAATGGCAGGACATGTCTCTCATAGCTGGAGAAACACATTTTCCAAGAGTCCTTAAATTAGAAGTTCACAGCTGTTGTGTGGAAGGATTTATGTTTCAGAAAAATAAAGTTTCCCTTTAACATGAAGTGATGGTTTCTTTTTAGAGTTAGATTTCTCCTGCATTTTTTCCTATAGCACAGCAATTTTGTTTTGTCCACTTAGAATCTTTCGTAATGGCTCTTTAAATAAAACTAAATACAATAAAAGTAAAAAGTAGGAGAGTGAAGACAGCAAAATGGCAGCAATGTCCCTCCCCACCAACTTCAATTTGAACAACTATCTGCAGGAAAAAATACCTTCACAAGAACCAAGGATTCCAGGTGAAGGATTACAGCACCTGAATGAAACACACAATAAGAAAAAGATGCATTGTGGCAATTAGAAAAGATAGATTCACATTACCCCCATTACCCCTTCCACAAGTTCAGATTGGCCAGCATGAAGGGAGAGACCCTCCCCATGAGAGGAGAGTAAAGTGAGTTCTGACTTCACCATGGACCCACTCTTCACCATCAGCCCACTGTGGCACCAGGCCAGCTCCCATGGCTGTAAGTGGCTCCCTGAGGGTTCCCAGGAACCTAGGGTGTCAGCTCACCTGGTACCTGTAAGATCTAGCAGCCCCAGTGGCTCCTGAAACCCTAGATGCTTCCATGGCTCCAAGCTCCCAGAAGGTTTAGCAAACTCAGGCTCCTCATCAAACCCAGTGCCAGCTGGGTACAGCAGCCCCAGGTGGCTCCTGTGGCCCAGGCACCTGGTCTAGTCAACTCAGGAACTGACCAGAACCAGCAGCCCCAAGTAGCTTCCATGGAACCAGGCTCCCAGATCAAACTATGACCAACTGCTTCCCATTGCTGGCAGCAGGCTCTCAATAACCAGGCTCTAAGTGCATCTCAGAGCTAGGCAGCTCCTGTTGTCATATGTCTCAATTAGCCCATGTGAACGTAGACTCCAGGCCAGAATCCATGAACTTGG